>PVKN010000435.1:0-68927 GCA_004027915.1 Capromys pilorides | reverse complement strand
TACTACTTGGCCTTAAAGAAGGATACATTTGAGTCATGTGTAAGAAAATGGATATAAGCTGGGCGTGGTGGCACATGCCTGTAATCCCAGCACTTGGGAAGCTGAGGCAGGAGGATCGGTGTGAGTTTGAGACCAGCCTGGGCTACAAAACTGAGCTCAAGGCCAGCCTGAACTGCACAGCGAGACCCTGTCTCAAAAAGACAAAAAAAGAAAATGGATATGCCCTGCAGCCATAATATAAAGTGAAATAAACCAGACACGTGAGCGTAAATGTTGTATGGCCTCTCTTCTCTGAGTAAGCCAGTATATAAATAAGACGGGAAGTACAGATAGTGGGAAGTAGAGGTCGATCCTTGGCAGATGGGAAGGGGACCAAGAGGGGGAGGGGAGCAGCAGTAAAAGAGCTCCGAGCGTTGTGGGCACGCAGCAGCTCCTCGCCACACGTGTGTTCTTCGTGCACTACAAACACATGCTAACAGCCATCAAGAAGTTTAAGAAGGGCTGGGGATGTAGCTTGGTGTGAAGGCCCTGGGTTCGACCCCCCAGGACTGCTACAGAAAGCAAAGAATGATCCAAGAAGGAACCCTTCTCTACAGCCCTCAGCTGGTTTCCAGAAGGGAGTCTCCATGGCAGTCATCCTGGGTCGTAACACCTCTGCTCTTCCCCACATGGGGGCAGTTGTGGGCGCAGGTCCCCTGACCCATCGTGCCTTTGGGACTGTGCAATTGGGCACGTGCGTGTGTGCGCATGTGCAGCGCAGGGGCGTGTGCCCAGGGCCTGGGCTTTAGCCTGAGCTGCACCCCCAGCCCCCTGCCCTTGTTTGGAGTTTCTTTTGCAGTTACCTAATTTTACACAAAAGTCCATCAATAGATGAAGGGAAAGGGGCTGGGGAGATACCTCCATGGCACAAGAGTCTGCCTGGCAAGTGCAAGGTCATGAGTTTGAATCCCGGTCCCACAAAAAAACAAAAAAAGAAAATAGATGAAGGGATCTCAGCACTCAGGAGGCTGAGGCAGGAGGATGCGCTGCACTTGCCAGGCAGGTACTTGTGCCATGGAGCTATCTCCCTAGTCCCTAAGAATATTAGCTTTCAAATTAAAATACAAACACAAATTTCATTTTAAAATACATTTACTTAAACTTTTTAGAAGTGAGGCTATTTTTAAAGATTAAGGCAATTAGATGGTTGGGGAGATAGCTCAGCAGAATAAATGCTTGCCTGGCAAGTGCAAGGGCCTGAGTTCAATCTTCAGTTCTGCCAAAAAAAAAAAAAATTAAGTCAATTAAAAATATGTATTAGATAAATAACAGTTCTCCAATACCTGTTTAAAGAGTGCTTTTAGTACTGTTGAAATATCCTGGATAGCTTTTGTTTTCATAACTAGTTAAGGAGGAAAACAATTTCTTTAATGTTATGGCCGGCTCAGCCCGCCCTGGGGGTGAGGCTGGTGCAGCCTGTGGTGCCGGATATCGAACCTCTGTCTCTGCAGTTGACTAAGCTTGCCTAAGCAAGCACTCTAGACTGCTGAGCTGTCTCACCGGCTCTGTTTTTTGTTTTTGAGACAGGGGCTTGCTGTGCAGTTCAGGCTGGGCTTGAGCTCACATGTACCCACCCCCCCCCCAACTTCCGACTTGCAGTGATCTTCCTGCGCCTACCTCAGGAGGGCTGGGATTAGAGGTGTCACTGCCACTCCCCAGTGTGTTCTTAGTTTTGATTGACACATAATGACTGTGTAGATTTATGGAGCACAGTGTGGTGTTTTGATACCTGTGTACACTGTGTAATGATGAAATTGGCAATTAGCCTATTGCTGAACATGTATCTTTTTTTGTGGTGGCAACATTCAAAAAACTTTTGTAGCCAGAGGTGGTGGTGCACACCTATGATCTCAGCACTCAGGAGGCTGAGGCAGGAGGATGCGCTGAGTTCAAATCCAGCCTGGATTACAGAGCAGGCTCCTGACTTTAAAGAGAGAGAGAGAGAGAGAGAGAGAGAGAGAGAGAGAGAGAGAGAGAGAGAAAAGAAAAGAAAGCCTCATTTCTCCAAACTGATAGACTTTGAAAAAGTTGATCGGAAGTGAAGGAAGAAAATCAGCCTAGGGCCGCCGAGATGGTTCAGTGGTCTAAAGTGCCTGCTTAGGAATGCTCAGGCAACTGCAGGGTCTGCGGTTCGATCCCCAGCACTACATGCTGCGCCAGCCCCATCACCAGGGCAAGCTGAGCCAGCCACAAAAATAAATAAAAAAACACACAAAACAAGCAAATAAATAAATAAATAAATAAAAATAATAATAATAATAAAAAAGAAAATCAGCCTAAAGTTTATTTATTTATTTTTTTTAACTTTATTTATTTGTGTTATGGCCGGCTCAGCCTTCCAGGGGTGGGGGTGGGGCGGCGCAGCATGTGGCGCCTGGGATTGAGCCTCGGTCCCTGCAGTGAGCCTAAAGTTTCTGAATAGCGCGCTTTAGACTGCTGAGCCATCTTCCCAGCCCCCCTCCTCCATCTCTTAAGTGAGAATTTAAAGCTGATCTTGGTGGTGCATGCCTATGATCTCAGCTCCTTGGGAGGCTGAGGCAGGAGAATCCCAAGTGGAAGGCCAGCCTGGGCGATTTATGGAGGCGTCCCTCAGCCTGCCCACCCCCGCCCACAGCTATCACGGCCAGGTGGGGAGGGTATGCCTGGGGAGTCAGGTCTGTCCTGGAGGAGCCTGGCCCGCGGCTCCCCCAGCGCCCTGGGTGTCCCTGCACAGGTGTTGTGTTCCACTACCGCGCCGCCCGAGACCGATACGCCCTGACCTTTGCGGAGGCCCAGGAGGCCTGCCGGCTCAGCTCGGCCACCATTGCAGCCCCCCGGCACCTGCAGGCTGCTTTCGAGGACGGCTTTGACAACTGCGATGCGGGTTGGCTCTCTGACCGCACTGTCCGGTGAGGGGGTGCCCGGGGTGGGGAGACGGGTGGCAGCCCTGGGAACGGAGGTTTCTGGAGGCTTCAGGAGTGCACATCTGAGGAACCCCCTGTGCTGCTAGGTACCCCATCACCCAGTCCCGGCCTGGTTGCTATGGAGACCGCAGCAGCCTTCCAGGGGTGCGCAGCTATGGGAGGCGAGACCCCCAGGAGCTCTACGACGTGTACTGCTTTGCCCGCGAGCTGGGGGGTAAGTTTGGCGCTGGTAGGACCTGCTGCCATCTTCCCCTATCTCTGTCACTCTCCCCAGTCCCGTATGTCCCAAAGTTCCTTTTTGTTTTTGAGGATAGGTTCTCACTGTGTAGTCTAGGCTGGTCTTGAATTCACTAGGTAGCCCAGGCTGGCCTTGAACTTGTGGAGATCCTCCTGCCTCAGCGTTTGGAGTGCTGGGATCACAGGCAAGCAACACCACACCCGGGTGTCGCCCAGCCTGATCCCCAGCTGAGCTGCTACCTAAACCTGCCCTATCCCTCCCTGAGCCCACCCTGCACCCTGACCCCTCTGAGTCCCGATTTGCCGGGGTCTTCTGTGGCGCCGCCGGCTGATGCCATGCGCCGCGATGGAGATGCACGGGGGCCTTGGTGGCCGTCCATCCAGAGAGCCTCGGGCTCTGGGGCCGCGACTAATCCCTGCCTGCCTTTCCTGGCAGGTGAAGTCTTCTACGTGGGTCCGGCCCGCCGCCTGACGCTGGCGGGCGCGCGTGCTCAGTGTCGCCGCCAGGGTGCCTCCCTGGCCTCGGTGGGACAGCTGCACCTGGCCTGGCACGAGGGTCTGGACCAGTGCGACCCGGGCTGGCTGGCGGACGGCAGCGTGCGGTACCCGATCCAGACGCCGCGCAGGCGCTGCGGGGGCCCCGCCCCGGGCGTGCGCACCGTGTACCGTTTTGCCAACCGCACCGGCTTCCCCGCGCCCGCCGCGCGCTTCGATGCCTACTGCTTTCGAGGTGAGTACGTGGGCGAGGAGACCACGCCGGGGGCGTGGCTTGCTTGAGGTTACGCCCTTTGGCGAAAAGGCCACGCCCCTGGCCAGCTCTCCCTGGGAACCTGGCTCTGGGGTACAGGCCCAACCCGGACCGAGGAGGCAGAGTCAGCGCCTCGGTTGGCCTCGCTTGCCCTGGCCAGCGGGGCATAGCAGGGTGGATCTGGGGTGAGACTTGCCTTTCTAGGGCGCAGCCTTGCAAGGTGCCAACTGCAATCCCAAGGAGCAAGCCCCGAATGCTGAAAAAGTATCCTTGGTGGGGATCACGACTGTGGGGGGGGGTGCCTCCTGTCCCCAGGGACACCCGCCTGCAAAGTGGGTCCCCACAGGTTCACCTGGCCCTGTGAGGGCCAGACACTGTCCAGGTGCTCCTGCCAGCCAGCCAGGTTCTGTCTTGAGCCCTCCTCCTGGCCTGCTTGCCGGACCTCAGCCCCTCAGCCCCTCGACACCTGACACCTCTCCACCTTCCCTAGCTCATCACCCCACACCACCGCACGGAGACCCGGACACCCCCGCCTCTGGGGATGAGGGGGAGATCCTGTCGGCAGAGGGGCCGCCAGGTCCAGAACTCGAGCCCAGCCCTGGGGAGCAGGAGGCGGCTACCGCTGACGCCCAGGAGCCTCTGCCGTCCAGTGGGGATGAAGAGCCCCTCATCCCCACAGAGGAGCAGGTGTCTCAGAAGACCCCCAGCGTCACCCCCAGCCACCCCACTGAGGACACACAGCTGGCCTCCAGCCCCAGCAGCATAGGGACGGGGACAGGGAGAGGCACAGTGGCCGCCACGTCTATGGAGGTGGCCACTTCAGTGCCCATGCCACGGAGGAAGGGCCGCTTCAAAGGGTTGAATGGCCGCCACTTCCAACAACAGGAGCCCAACACCCTCAGGCTGGAGGGGACCAGCACCCTGCCACTGCCCCTAGGGTATTCTGGGAACCACATAGAACCCCCCTCCATCACAGAAGCCTGGGGGAACAGCCGGAGTGGGGGTCCCTGGGACATTTTGACCAATGAGGTGAACGTCCTTGGTGCAGGTGAGTCTGGGGTGGGGACTCAGGGGGAGGGAGGAGAGACGCAGCTGTCCTCAGGATGGGGAGGGAGCCCCCCGTCCTAGCTGGCCTCCCGACCTCAGCCGGCCCCAGAAGTCCCTTGGCCTCTGCCCAGGGGCCCGAGAGCGGCTCTGCAGCTGCGATCTAGCTGACGTGATCACATCCGTACCTTGATGCTGTTGCAGGTCCCCCTGGCGGCAGAAGCCCCCCAGAACCCTGGCAGTGGCCCCCGACAGAGATCCCACCCAGCAACCCTGGGCCAAGTGGGACGTTGGACCTGAAGCTAGAGGACGCCGAGGCCCCCGCGCGGCCAGCTGCTTCCAGCCCAGCCTGGTCCTCCTCGCAGCCCACCATCCCAGACCCCAGCACTACAGAGGTACCCAGTGCTGGCCCTGGGGAGCCAGCAGCAACGGGCATGTCCGCAGACCTCCCCATTGTGGCCATGCTGCGTGCACCCAAAATGAGCCTCCTGCCAGCCTCTCTGCTTGCCCCCACTGGAGCCATGTCCTCTGCCCTCCCCTCTCCAGCCTCAGAGAGTGGGGTGCATTCCCTGCCCCCCTCCTGGGGCCCAGTGGGACAGGGCAGGGAGTCCCCTGGTGTGACACGGAGCCACCACGGAGCCGGGAGTTTCACAGGCCTCTCTCAGGCAGCCACAGACGCCCAAGCTGGGACCCGTCCTCACTCCCCTGCAGCGGACTTTGGAGACACTGGAGTGACCAACCCCGCTGGGCTCAGCACAGCTGCATCCTCCAGCCCCAGCCAGTGGTTTTCTGTGGGTGGGAATGTGACAGTGGACATCCCCATTGAGCATGCAGGCACTGGTGGTATCTTGGGGTCTGGGTCTGGGGTCCCCAATCCACCAGCAAGCCCCACTTCCAGCCTGCAGACCCCTGTGGTGCTGGGCACCTGGTCCACACCACACAGCGCAAGGCAGGACACCAGCCCCCCGTCGGCACCTGTGGGGGACACTGAAGTCACCTTGGGTTTGGTGCCAGGGGTAGCTACAGAAGAAGGAGCTACTGTGGGTCCCAGCCAGTCCCCGGCCACACCAGTCCCCAGGGAGACTGGCAGTGTCTGGTCATCAGAGTCCCACGTGGCCAGGGAATCCCAGAGCCCCACCTCGCACCCTCCGGTGACTGCAGATACAAGTGTGGTGACATCCGTTGCATCCCTGGACCAGGTGACCCAGGTTGTGGTCCTGGCCACATCTGCGTCGTCCTCTTTGAGCTCCCAGCCCCACCCAGAGCCAGAGGGCCAGCTGGTAGCTGAGGGGACACGGGACCCCGCAGCCCCTCCACCTCCAGGCAGCCCCCTGGAGAAGCCGGCTCTTCCCCCTTGGACAACTCCCATATCTGATGTGGATGAGCCTGCCTCAGTTTCCTCGGGGGAGTCCGGAGTGGCCTGGGATGCCCCCAACACCCTGCTGCCGGTCCCCTTGGGCACGGAGGAGTCTGAGCTGGAGCTGCTGGCCGGAAGCCCAGGCCTGGAGGGCTTCTGGGAAGAGGCCGCAAGCGGAGAGGAGCCAGGCCTGCCAGGGACGCCCGAGAATGAGACTGCGGAGGACGGTAGGTGCCGGTCCACACTGCGCCCTTGGTAGCCAGGGCTTGTGAACCAGAGTGGCCAAAGGATGGGCCTTGGCATGGCGCTGCACCCCCATCCTTTTTTCTATTTTTTTTATTTTGAGTCAGGGTCTCATAAATTGCCTAGGCTGGGCTTGAACTTGTGATCCTTCTGCCTCAGCCTCCCGAATAAGGAGAACCACGTGTGTGGCTAACTTGCTTCTCTTTAGAAGGCAAAGTGTCTGATAACAGACTGCAGAGGCGTGCCCTGCGGCTCTCTCTGGGCCCTGTTTGGGCCGATCCTCTTTCTGTCAATGCCGGAAGGAGATGAGGGGCTCCTCTGTCAACCAAAAAAAGTTGCCATTATTTGCTGTCACCTGCGTGGTTGGCTGGGTCCAAGCGCTGAAAAAGACCGTGGTCATCCTTAGCATATCCTTGTGAGGCAAGCTCCTACTGTGCAGACGGGGGACTGAGGCACAGGGAGACTGAGGTCATGTGGTGTGTGGTGCTGCGCCACAGGGAGCGGAGGCTGGAGTTTGAGTCCAGACTGTCTGCAAGCAGCGTGTCTGCCCCAGTTGCCAGGCTGGATGGCGCCACGGCTGCCGGTGGGGCCGAGTTCAAGAGTGTGACAGAGACCCCGGGTGGGGGCGCTGCAGAGCCGCGGGAGGTGCATGCGCAGCGGGGGCGCGGAGGGTGAGCGGCGGGGAGGAGCGCGGGGCTGTGCCTCCCCCACCTCGGCCCCTGGACCCGACCGGACCCGGCTGGTTGGGCGTGGACCTCCGCCCCCCTCTCGGTTGCAGGCCGGCGGCCTCTCGGAGGAGGCAGGCAGCGCCGGGGGACACCCAGCCACCTCCCCACTCTCTTCCTGAGCTCAAATGCTAATGAAGCCAAAAATAAACGCGGCATCCGCGGGCGACTGAGTCACCGCCAGCCCGTGGGCAGGTGTCGCAGCGCGGGGCACCTGGCGGGCTCACGCGTGCGTGCACACGTGCTTGGGCCGCACCGGGCCACCGTGTCGCCGCATCCTGGGACACACGCCGCACCCGAGGGAGGGTGCGGGCCCCCAGCGTTCTGATCCCCGAGGGCCGCGGCCACGGCATGCTCTGGAAACGGTCCAGAGACAAGGCGGGTGGTTCGACGGAGGAGCTGCGTGTTTTACTTTTCTTCATTTTAATTAATTTAAACATGAATGGCTGTATGTGGTTGCTATACGGAACTTCACTGCTCTGGGGAGAGATATGGACAGTGAATAGTAATCACAGTTTTAAAGGGACATCATTTTAGAGCTGGGTGTGGTGGCGCACGCCTGTCATCCCAGCACTCTGGGAGGCTGAGGCGGGAGGACCACTAGTTTAATCCCAGCCTGGGCATTTTAGTGAGATCCTGATCCAAAATACAAAATAGGGCTGGGGAGATAGCTCTGTGATCTAAGTGCCTGCCTGGCAAATTCAAGAAACCCGGGTTTGGGGGGTTGGGGGTTAGCTCAGTGGCTTAAATGCCTGCGCAGGCAATTGCAGACATGCACAGGGGATAGCGGTTCGATCCCCAGACCCACCCTTAAGGCAGCCTGAACCAGCCAAAAAAAAAAAAAAAGAACCCGGGTTTGATCCCTGGTAGCACATGCATGCCAGCCCCTGAACTGGGTGTGGTGGTGCGCGCCTGTAATCTCAGCCCTGGGGAAGCTGAGACAGGAGAACGGAGAATCACTGCGAGTACGAGTGTGAGCTGCCTAGCAAGACCCTGAATCAAATAAATAACAACAACAACAACAAATATATATATCTAAATAGATAAAAAAGAATACAAAATAAAAATGGCCGCAGATGCTGCTCAGTGGTTAGCACCTGCCTGGCACGTGCAAAGCCCTGGTTGTGTACTCAGGGCTGCAAAAAATAAAAGTGAGGGGCCGGCGAGATGGTTCAGTGGTCTAAAGCGCTTGCTTAGGAAAGCTCAGGCAACTGCAGGGTCTGCGGTTCGATCCCCGGCACCACATGCTGCGCCAGCCCCACCACCAGGGCAGGCTGAGCCAGCCACAAAATAAATAAATAAAGAAACAAAACAAACACAACAAGCAAACAAATAAATAAATAAAATAAAATTAAAAAAAAATAAAAGTGAAACGCCAAACTATGAAAGATAACAATAGGACAGAGAAGGAAACCACATGGAGGGGTGCAGTAGGTAGAAGCTTTGGAAGGGAGGGTCCTCTGCATATGTTCAAGAGGGCCAGCTAGATAGCTCAGTGGACTAAAGCGCCTGCTTAGGCAGAGCGCAGCGGGCGGGGATCGATTCCTGCATGCCGTACCTGCTCCGCCCCGGGGTCGAGCTGAGATAGCTATTGAGACTGGGCGTGGTGGCATCCGCCTGTGATCCCAGCCCCCCAGCCCTTGGGCGGCTGAACACCTGGGGATCACTATGAGTCTGGTCTCTGTAGTGAGACCCTGTGGACATCGTACTAAGTACAAAAAAATAAAAAGAATATGTCCAAGAAAAAAAAAATACGTCCAAGGGGGGGGCATGCGGAGATGGGGGGAGGGTTTCCAATAACAGGTGCAAAGGTTGGGGTGCAGGACCCTGCTGGGTGTGTTGGAGACAGAGGCCACTATGGCTGGAGGACAGTAAATGAGGAGGAAGGGAGAGGAGGTGACAAGGGAGAGGTTGGGGGAAACTTCACACCCCTATGGACTGTGGTACAGATCTCAGCTTTTCCTTTATTGGTAGTGGGGAGCCATCGAGGTGTGTAGGCAGAGGGGTTGAGCTGACACAGGTGTGTGTGGGCTCCTCTGAGGACGGCGGAGGTGACAGCCCGGAGGGGATGAAGCCGAGGCTGAATTTCTTTTTTTTTCCCCGCTTGTTTGTTTCTTTATTTATTTATTTTATGGCTGGCTCAGCCTGCCCTGGTGGTGGGGCTGGCGCAGCATGTGGTGCCAGGGATCACACCGCAGTCCCTGCAGTTGCCTGAGCTTTCCTAAGCAGGCGCTCTAGACCACTGAACCACCTCGCCAGGCCTGGAGGCTGAATTTCCCATGAGGCCGCAGGCCAAGACAGAAAGGAAGTAAATTCTACATGAGCCCGAGTCAGACACAGACCTTTAAGTCTGGCCCCAGCAGCCTGGTTGCCATCCTGGGCTTGTTTCCCGCTTGCTGTGTGACACTAGATAAGCCCTTCTCCTTCTCTGCCCTTGGTTGTGGACATCTCCTGGATGGACTAGGGGTCCTGGCAAACTCCCGAAGATCTAGACATCCCTTGGGGTCAGGATGGGGAAAGATGGCTGAACGCCATTCCATTACAGACGAGGCAACTGAAATTAAGAGAAGCAACTTGCCAAGGGCCCTCTAGGGGGCAGCAGAGCTGGCGGAGCCTGAACTAGGCCTCTCAGCCCCTGCAGCCTGAAGTGGGGGCCTCGATAGTGCCCCTCCTCACTGCATGGTAATCACGAGGTCGCCTCAAAAGAGGCTGAGCCAGCAGAATGAAGAAGAGGATTTCTTTATTTATAATTCTGTTTAGGCCCACCTGGAGCCTTGCGTCCCCTGCACCCCAAATTTTGAGGATAGTGATGAGTAGGGAATATCCAGAGGAGAAAACAAGCCAAACTAGGCTGAGAAGAGAGTGCCCCAATTAGAGGGAGCCCACGTTACGGGCATTATGGAGGGCGCTTCAGAAAGAGTGGTTGGATGGGGGGCTGGGGGGGCTCTGGGGTTCTCATGCTACACCTCCACCCGCAGTTCCCTCCGACCCCTGCGAGAATAACCCCTGCTTGCACGGCGGGACTTGCACCACGAACGGCACCGTGTACGGCTGCAGCTGTGGCCAGGGCTTTGCTGGGGAGAACTGCGAGATTGGTAAGTGCTCTAGGCGCAGAGCTGCTCGTTGCCAGCCCCTGAGGACCTCATCCCCGTAGCCTGTTCCTCAGGATTAGGGTCAGAAATCCCTCATCTCTGCAAAGTGGGGCTGGGGAAGGGACATGGCCCTGACTCCACCACTACTGCCATGATTGTGGCTGCTTACTGCAGAGCCCAACAGAGGCAATGCTACACATTATGAATTAAAACAATAAATGTAAATGACATAATTTTCTGAACTGTATAGATGGTCTGACTTCATAATCACACTACTGATTCTAGAATGATCGAGCCAGGGAGATAGCTCAGTGGCACAAGTGCCTTCCTAGCAAGTGCAAGGTCGTGAGTTTGAACCCTGATCTGGCCAGAAAGAGAGAGAGAGAGAGAGGACACAAGGCTGGCCAAATAGCTCAGTGGATTAAAGTGCCTGCAAGCAGACACAGGGGCCAGGGATTTGATGGCAATTCAGACTGGGCGTGGTAGCATGTGCCTATAATTCCAGCTCTTGGGAGGATGTAAACAGGCAGATTACTACAAGTCCAGTCTAGTAGTGAGACCCTGAACACCTTGTAGACCCTTCCCTAAAATACAAAATATATACATATATATGTATATATGACATAACTTCTCACCTCTCTACTCACAGTGACTCTTAAGATATTGCTATTGCTACTGCTTTGCAAAAAGAGAAACCTCATGAGCCTTAGAGAAGGAACAAAACTTGCTCAGTGTCCTATGTGCCTGAGTTACTATCTACACAGGGATTGGTGGGAAGGAATTGAGCTTGGATTATTCTGAGTCAGGAAAAATCTGCTGCCCATCCCGCGTCATTCAACACCATGGCTGTCTTGCTCATTAATATTAATTTATGTTAATTATACGAGGCTCCACCTCTGGCTACAGGCATTGGACCATATGTGAAGGCTCCGGTCTGTCCTGGATGACTCTGTCTCTTTCTAGTTCCCATGGGGGTTGGAGCCAAGGGGAGGCTGCCTTTTTACTTGTCCCCTCTGTCCTGGCTAGACATCGATGACTGTGTCTGCAGCCCCTGTGAGAATGGAGGCACCTGCATCGACGAGGTCAACGGCTTTGTCTGCCTCTGCCTCCCCAGCTATGGGGGGAGCCTGTGTGAGAAAGGTGAGTCTCCGGCAGGCCCTGGATCCCTGCCTCTGCGGCTGCTGCTGTGGGTCCCACAGATGGGGCCCAGGCTCATCTCCAATTCCTGGGTTCATGCGCTCATCCTGCCTCAGCCGCCGCCGGAACAGCGGGGAGGCACACATCAATGCGCCCGGTGCCGGCCACATTAACGCAGCCAACCCTGGGGGGCTGAGTCAGCCGACACTGTGGTGCAAGCCTCCTGTCCCCTTGGGTGTTGTTCTTCGTGTGCTGCAGCCCTGGCGGCCTCCGCTCTGCGTTCTGTGTGTCCTGGGCATTTCACAGAACTGAACTCATAATCAGTGTCCCGTTGCGCCTGGCTGCCTTCACCGGCCGCATCTGCATGCCCCATCCAGGCTGTGACATGAGTCAGTGCCTCGTTCCTTTTTATGGTTATGTAATAGGCCTCTGCCTGCACATAGTGCTCTTTGCCTTTAGTCATCACCTGCTAGGCAGTTGGCTTGGGTCCCCCTTGTGGCCAGTGTGAGTTACGCTGCAATGAGCCTTTTTAAGCCTTCCTTCCTTCCTTCCTTCCTTCCTTCCTTCCTTCCTTCCTTCCTTCCTTCCTTCCTTTGGTACAGTCTCACTAAGCACCTCTGACTCATAGTGATCCTCCTGTTTTCAGCCTCGCCAGCGCTGGGATTATAGGTGTGCACCACCATACCTGTTTTGCTGGCTGGCTCAGCGCACCTGGCGGTGGGCCAGCACAGCATTTGGTTCTGGGGATTGAACCCCGGTCCTTGCATGTGCCAGACAGGCGCTTAGATTGCCAAACTATCTCCCCAGCCTCGGGCCTATTTATTTATTTATGTATTTATTTATATTCTGGCTGGCTCAGCCTGCCCTGGGGGTGCGGCTGGCACAGCATGTGGTGCCAGGGATCGAACCTCGATCCCTGCGGTTGCCTAAGCTTGTCTAAGCAGGCACTTTAGACTGCTGAGCTGTAATCGCCAGCCCCTATTTTTGTCTTTTTGAGACAGGGTCTCCGTCTGCAGTTCAGGCTGGCCTTGAGCTCACTTTGTAGCCTAGGCTGGTTTGGAACTCGCACCGATCCTCCTGCCCCAACCTCCCGAGTGCTGGAATTACAGGCCTGCCCCACCGTGCCCCTCCTCCCGTTCTTTTAAACTTTCTTTCTCTGTAGGAGCTGCCAAGCTGTGCTCCACACGGCCACGCCCTTTTCTGTTCCCACCACTAATGCCCAAGTGATCTACTTTTTCACATCTCACCAACGATGACTTTTTCTCCCCTTTTTTGTTGGTATAACGTCCTAGTGGTACAAAGGCATTACCTCATTGTGGTTCTGATCTGCATTTCCTACGGAGTAAGGATGAGAAAGATGGGTAAATGTTTAAGGAAAAAATTATCATGGATGAGAAAGATGGGTGAATGTTTAAGGAAAAAATTATTATGGCGAAAGGCACATGGCTACGAATGCACCTCGAAATCCTCCCCGCCCTCTGCGCACGCGCATCCCACTCTGCAGCAGCCCTGGAGTGCTTTGCTCAGGGCCTTCAGCCACGCGTCCTGGCTGCCTCCCTCCTCAGTCGACTCCAACCCGCGTGCCCTGCTCATTTTGCCTTCGGGGAGGAGCCACAAACTGTTCCGTGCCAGAGTCAGGGAATAAACGAGACCAGGACTCGGCCTCGCGGTTTTTAACCATTTCGCTTCGGTACTGACTGGCGCGCATGCGCCCAGCACCGCGGTCGCGGGACTTTTTGAACATACCGCAGAAAGGCACTCAGAAAAGAGGACTCTAGAACAATTTAGGAAAGTAGCAAGGATGGCCGGGTGTGGTGGTGCTACCGTTAATCAGAAGGCTGAGGCAGGAGGATCACCTTGAATTCAGGGCCAGCCCTGAATTGTGAGACTTTGTATGAAAGATAAAAAAAAAAAAAAAAGAAAGAAAAGAAAAGCAAGAAAAAGAAGGGCCGGCCCTGGTGGCGCAGGCCTGTAATCCCAGCATTTGGGAGGCTGAGGCAGAAGGATCGTGGCGAGTTCAAGACCAGCCTGGGCTACAAAAGTGAGCTCAAGGCCAGCCTGAACTGCATAGTGAGACCCTGTCTCATAAAGACAAAAAAAAGGCCGGCCAGATGGCTTAGCAGTCTAAAGTGCCTGCTTAGGCAACCGTAGGGACCACGGGACATTTTAGGGCTTCCTGAAATCCCTTCCCAAGCTTCTATGCTCCCCCAGAGGAGACCCCGCAAGGGGCGGGACAGGAAGCCTTCAAGTTGGAGTGAGAGCGTGGAGCGTGCTGCTCTTCCATTACAAGGTCTCCTGGCAACTAAAAAAAGAGAATTTTATTTTATTTTATTTTTGGCGGGCCTGGGGTTTGAACTCACAACCTTGCACTTGCCAAGCTGGCACTTGTGCCATGGAGCTATCTACCCAGCCCCTAAGAAAAAAGAAATTTTGAACTAGGTGTGACGGCCCACACCGGTAATCTGAGCCTCCTTGGGAGGCTGAGGCAGGACGATTCCAAAGTCAAGAGCAGCCTGGGCAATTTGGGGATTTAGCGAGACTGTCTCAGAATAAAAGGGGTCCGGGGACGTAGCGCAGCCTGAGGCCCCTGGGTTTCATCGCCAGTACCGGAAAAACGAATTAATATGGGAATTGGGAGGTGAGAGGGCGCGGTGGCCGGGCCTTCCACGGAGGAGGACAACCCAGCCCCAGCAGCCTCACGCTCCCCGGCCCCTGCAGACACGGAAGGCTGCGACCGCGGCTGGCACAAGTTCCAGGGCCACTGCTACCGCTACTTCGCCCACCGGCGGGCGTGGGAGGAGGCGGAGCGGGACTGTCGCCGCCGCGCCGGCCACCTGACCAGCGTCCACTCCCCGGAGGAGCACAATTTCATTAACAGTAGGGGCCGTGGGGACGGGAGGGTCCCCAACCCCGGAAGGGTCCCCGCCGCGTCCCATCCCGGGTCCCTGACCCCTGAAGCCTACAGCGGCGCGCCCCCTTGGGTGTAGAGACTCCTCCGCCTCCTCACCCCACTGGGGCCGCGAGCGGATGGCAGTGGAAGTCCTTCTGTCCCCTCACACGGAAGGCTGTAATCTGAGCCTTCTTGGGAGGCTGAGGCAGAACAATTCCAGAGTCAAGAGCATCCTGGGCAATTTAGGGATTTAGCAAGAAAAGCAGTGGTCCTCCCCTTCTGGGTGCAGCCCCTCCCACGCTTGGATCGCCCTGTCCCCAAACCGCGAACCCCAGTTTCCCTCTATCCCTCTGGGACCCCACTGGGGGAGGGGCTCTGCCTTCACAACCCCTTCCCGCAGGCTTCGGGCACGAAAACACGTGGATCGGCCTGAACGACAGGATCGTGGAGCGCGATTTCCAGTGGACCGACAACACGGGGCTGGTGAGTACCTGGCCACACCTGCCCTCCCCCGCCCGGCTGCCTGGGCCCTGGCCTCTGGCCTCAGCTTACCCTCTAGTTCAAAGTGAACACAGCTGGACAGCCGAGGACTGCAGGGCTCTGGGGTGCCGGCATTGGCTTCGGGTTCCCCTGACTCCCCCCTACCTCCGCCGTTCCTCCCCACATCCTGTCACCATGGGATCCAGGATCCTGTCTGCAGCCCTCACCCTACCCCACCTGGAAGCAGAAGGACCAGGCTTGAGGCTGTGATCGATACCAGGGCCGTGGGCATGCTGGGAGGTGCTCACCACAGAGCTGCTCCCCAGCGCTGTCAAATAGGGCCTTGCTAAGTTGCCCAAGCAGCCTCCAAACTTGAAATTCTCCTGCCTCAGCCTCCTGAGTAGCTGGGGTGGTAAGGCCAGGTGCCTGTACTAAGTTGGGAATTTATTTTTTTGAGAGAGAGAGACAGAGGAGAGAGAAACAGAGAAACAGAGAGACAGAGAGACAGAGAGAGGATCTCACTGTGTTACAGCTAGTCTCATATAAGAGTAGGATCTCATTGTGTTGACCTAGCTTTTTTTCCCCACTGCTGGGTAAAGCGGCCCTCCTGCCTCAGCCTTCTGAAGCCTGGGACTATAGGCCACATCATCAAATATGACTGGGGAACTTGCTTGCAAATATTGATGTGAAATTTACATGCCACAAAACTACCCTTTTTGTTTTATTTATTTATTTATTTATTTTTTGAGACAGGGTCTTGCTATGCAGTTCAGGCTTGCCTTGAGCTCACTTTTGTAGCCCAGGCTGGTCTTGGACTCACACCGATCCTCCTGCCTCAGCCTCCCAAGTGCTGGGATTATAGGCGTGCGCCACCACGCCTAGCCTGTTTGGTTGTTTTTTGAGACAGGGTCTTGATATGTAGTCCAGGACCTTCAACTCACTGTGTAGCCCAGCCTGGGCTCCAACTTGTGGTGATCCTCCTGCCTCAGCCTCCCAAGTGCTGGTATTACAGGCAAGCACCACCACCTTTGGCCAGACTAACCATGTTTTTGTTCTTTTTTTAAGTAGTAGTACATGGTTACAGAACATAGCATGCTCATAACAAATTAAGTAACATTTAGTACTTTTTATTTTCTTTGGTACTGGGAAGCGAAATCAGAAGCTTTGTAAGGCAGGCGCTGTGCCATGGAGCTAAGCCCCCAGCCCAACATTTAGTAGATTTATAATATTCTGTGACCACCCCCTCCACTGAGGACCAGAGCATTTTCATTACCCCAAAAGGAGACCTTCCCACAAGGACTTTTTAGAGACTCACCCCTTGGAGTGAGCCCTTGCCTGAGGCTCGCACGAGGCCCTGGGTCCACTCCCAGCACATGGAAAAAGACACAAAAAAGAAAATGTGAAAAGTAGACGTGTAAACAGATACTGCCCAGCCATGTGCACATCAGCCCAAGAGGAAGAAGATGCTCCAGTGTCCATCAAAGGTTTAACGATACATAGCCCACCTGCCCAGTGGAATATTACACGGCCATAAAAGAGGTGCTACAACGTGGATAAACACAGAGGTGTACTCCTGGGACCCTAGCACCCTGGGAAGCTGAGGCAGGAGGATCATAAATTTGAGCCCAGCTGAGCAACTGAGTGAGATCCTGTCTCAAAACAAAGAGGGCTAAGGAAGTTGCTCAGTGGAGGACCACCCCTGAGTTTGAGTTCTACCACCAACAGAAACCATTTCAACAAGGCAGGCATCAAAGGCCACTTAGTGCATGGATTCCTTTCTATAGAACATCCCGGGAGGCAAATTTAAGGAAACACAAGGAGATCGGCAGTTGCCAGGGGCTGGAAGCTGGGCAAATAGAGAGTTCTTTTCCTTAATTGGCACTGAGTTTTGGTTTGTCGTGATAAAGCAGTTTTGGAAATAGATAATGGAGATGGTTATACAACACTGAATATAATTAGTGCCAATAAGCTGTGCTTAAAAATGGCTAAAATAGTAATTTTCATGCCACATACACAATTTAAAAAATTCCATGCTGCACGCAGTGGTGCATGTCTGTAATCTCAGCCACTCAGGAGGCTGAGACAGGAAGATTGCAAGTTTGAGCCCAGGCTGGGCAATTTAGTGAGATTCTGTCTCAAAATAAAAAAAGGACTGGGGCTGGGGAAATAGCTCAGCAGCCTAAGTGCTTACGTGGCAAACACGAGGTCTGGGCTCCATGTCTGGTACAGTGTGTCATGCTGGCCCAGTGCCAAGAAGACCACCCAAACTGGGCATGGTGGTGCATGCCTGTAATCCCAGCACTGGGGAGGCTCAGACAGGAGGATCACTATGAGTTGGAGTTGTGTAGCAAGACCCTCTAATTAACAAATAAATAAATTTATTTATTTATTTATTTATGTGTGTGTGTGTGTGTGTGTGTGTGTGTGTGTGTGTGTGTGTGTGTGTAGGGTCCCATTAGGCAGCTCTGACTCATAGTGATCCTCCTGTTTCCTGCCTCCCAAGTGCTGGGATTACAGGCGTGTGTGTGTCACCACGCCCGGGACTCCATTGCTGGCTCAGCGTCCCTGAGAGCGGGTCGGCGCAGCATGTGGAGCTAGGAATCAAACCCTGGCCCCTGCGCTTCCCTAAGCAAGTGCTTAGTCTGCTGAGCTGTACCACCGGCCCTTAAAGATTTTTTAAAAATAAATGAATTAATAAATAAATAAAATTAAAAGGGACTTGGAGGGCCGGCAAGTTAGCTCAGCAGACTGAATGCCTGCTTAGGCAAGTGCAGACCTGGGCTAGTTAGGTCCCTGGCACCACATGCCATGCCGGCCCCGTGGCCCCATCCCTAGGCTGCTGAGCCAGTTGCTGAGATTGGGTGTGGATTAAGCCTGTAATCCCAGCGCTGGGAAGGCTGAAAAGAGGCCAATCACTACGAGTCCAGGTGGCACAGTGAGGCCCTGTACCAAATACATAAAATTAAAAGGGGGCAGGGGCCTCGGGTGCTGCTCAGTGAGTTTGCCTGTCTTGCACGTGAGGCCCCAGTTCAATCCAGGCACTGCAAACACACACCTTCTCTGCTGCAGGGATCAGGCCCCACCCATTCTCCAACCACACCCCAACTCCAGCAAACCATCCTGCCCCCCAGCCCAGACTCACTTTGTAGTCCAGGCAGGCCTTTTTATTTGTTTGCTTGTTTACTTATTTTATATTTTAGGAAAAGGTCTACAGGGTGTTCAGGGTCTCACTACTAGATCGGACTTGTAGTGATCCACCTGTTTACAGCCTCCCAAGAGCCGGGAGTACAGGCACGTGCCGCCATGCCCAGTCTCAGTTGCCGGCTCAGCGTGCCAGGGAGCAGGGCCCAGCGTCAGGATTGAGTGCCCAGGCCAAGCGCCTGCTTGCGGGCACCGTAGCCCGCTGAACTCCTTGCTGGCCCCCTAGGCTGGACTTGAGTGCACAGCGATCCTCCTGCCTCAGCCCCCCGGGGCGCTGGGATGAAGGCGCGCTCTACCATGCCAGCTTTTGCGCGAGCTGTTCCCTTTCCGTTCCCTTTCCTCGGAACCAGTTTCCCTTCTGTGAGGTAGAAAGCAGGAAAAACAGAGCTGAGGCTGCAGGGCGGGCTGGGCAGAAGGAGGGTGGCAGGGGCCCCGCCACAGCGGGGTGGGGGGGGTGGGGGGGGGGGGGGGGGGACTGTGAGTCCCTGTGAGTGTCAGGGGTCACTCCAGGCTGGCCTCAGTGCCCCTGTTCCTGCAGCAATATGAGAACTGGCGGGAGAAGCAGCCCGACAACTTCTTCGCGGGAGGGGAGGACTGCGTGGTGATGGTGGCGCACGAGAGCGGGCGTTGGAACGACGTTCCCTGCAACTACAACCTCCCCTATGTGTGCAAGAAGGGCACAGGTACCGCGCGCTGGCTCCCGGCTTCCTTTTTTTTTTTTTTTAATTTTATGGCCGGGCTCAGCCTGCCCTGGGGGTGGGGCTGGTGCAGCATGCGGTGCGGGGGATCGAACCGCGCTCCCTGAGGCTGCCTACGCTTGCCTAAGCAGGCAGTTTAGACCACTGAGCCATCTGACCGGCCCCATGGCTTCCTTTGATTATAGACATCCGTGCTTCCCTGCTGCACGGACTTCATTTCTTGGCAGTGCTGAGGCTTGGACCCAGGGCCCCACACGTGCTAGGCACCCAGTCAGCATGGAGCCACTGCGTGGCTCTGGCTCCCCTCCCCACTTTAAGGCTGAGAATAACCAACTGTCTGCATTTGGACAGATTATTTGAATTTCACCTCCTTTACCCAGTGTTCCGTTGGCTTGGGGGTGTCGTTGATTCTTAGCAACTTTTTACACACCAAGGACCCCATTTGTGTGCATTCCCCTGTCCACATCACGCTTGCGCTCTGATTCGTTCTTACTAGCCCCGTTTCCTTGCTGACGTCATGCCCATTGTTCCCATCATGCCTTGCGGTTGGCGTGGGAATTAGAGCGGGCGTGGGCAGGGAGGGTGGCCTGCCCCCGTGGAGCTCTCGGTGACTGGGAAAGATGCAGGTGCTCTCGGCCCTGCGAGATTGGAGTTGTGCAGTGGGAGGGAGGGAGGGCCCAGCTGACCCAGGGCGCTAGAGCTGCCTCTGCCTGACCCGAGCCTCCTCCTCGGTCCCCAGTGCTGTGTGGCCCGCCCCCGGCCGTGGCCAACGCTGCGCTCATCGGTGCTCGCAAGGCTAAGTACAACGTCCACGCCACGGTTCGCTACCAGTGTGAAGAAGGCTTTGCGCAGCACCACGTGGCCACCATCCGGTGCCGGAGCAACGGCAAGTGGGACCGGCCGCAGATTGTCTGCACCAAGCGTGAGTGGCTGCGCCCCGGGGCCCCTCGCGGCTGATCCCTAGTCACAGACTGGCTACCCCTTGGCCTGGGAACGCAGCCCTCCCTGCAAGGCGCCTGGCGTTACCCGCCGCCCTGCCCTCACCCACCTCCGCCCCGGCCCGGCCCGGGTCCTCTCTCCCTGCAGCCCGACGCTCCCATCGGATGCGGAGACACCGGCGGCACCACCAGCACCAGCATCACCACCACAAATCGCACAAGGAGCGCAGAAAACACAAGAAACACCCCGCAGAAGACTGGGAGAAGAACGAAGGGGACCTCTGCTGAGGAGCCGGGTGAAGCAAGCACAGCCTTCTGAGCCTGCGAGACAGAGCCTGGAGGACAGGACAGGAGGGCCTGGAAGCCCCTGAGCCCCTCGCCACACCCCTCACGTAACCCCTTGTACAAAGCACCCCGTCCTCCCTTGTCCTCGGGGTCCTCTTGGCAGGTGTCGCCATGTGTCTGAAAAGCACGTTTCCCCCATCAGGATGGAACTGGGTGGCGCCGCTCTGCGCCCTCCCTGAAGATCATTCTTCCCGTCGCGGGTTTGATCTTCTGTTGGCCAGGCTGATGGGCATTTGTTGAAATAAGACTTTGATGAGGGCATTCGGGTGTAGGTTTGGATTTGTACTAAGGAATCGCTTTCCGCACCAGGGAGCCAGGCTCAGTCAACAGTAGCCTGTCCTAGATGAAGCCGGTGCTCAAGGCCACCGGCTCTGGGAGCCGGAGGCAGAACAGAAGCACACGGCCTGAACTTGACCGCTGCGCGTTCCTCACCTTGGACTCAGCCCCAGTTGGTGTTTGGTTGTGGTGGACAGGCACCTGGGAGGCTGAGGAAGAGGGACCCCAGGAGTGGCACTCAGATGCGCTGACTCTTAGGAATGTTTTTAGAATGGCCACACCCTCTTTGCGCTCAGGGGCTGGCAGTGGTGTGTGGAGGGAGAAGTCCCTGCTGTCCCTACCAGGCCTGGGCAGTGCGGCGCCGTGTCGGACCTGCGTGCTGGATCTTTCTCACACAGGCAGAGGAGGATATTTCGGGCTAGCTGAGGCTGAGCTCTTCCCCTTCCATCTCTCAGGGAGACAAAGAGCCTCCTTCGTGCACCAAGGAGGTACCAAGATTTTTTAACCCAGTGCCTGTGTGAACCTGTCCCTCAAGCAGACATTGGCCGTTTCCTGCCCTGGGTCCCAGCTCCCGCCTCCCTCCCCCATCCGTTTCTCCATCCTTTGCCCGGTGGACTGGAAATGCCTAAAACTCGAACTAGTGACACCTCCCTGTGGTCATATGGTAGAGAGACGCATGGTGTTAAAACCAAAACATGCACATTCACACCGACGTTTTTTTCCTTTCATTGTTTAACGATTTTTTTTTTTAAGTGAGAAAAAATTAACCTTGCCTTCCTCCCCCAAATTGGCAACCTGCAAAAACCCACCCCAGGCCAGAAGCCAGGATCCACCTGAGACACCCACGGCTCCTTCTCCAAGTCTCTTTCTCACCTTCAGCTCCTCCCGCCTGAGGAAAGCCGTGGGTTTGTGCTTAAAATCACAGTGGAAAATGACTCTGGTTAGGAAAGGGAAGTGGGCAGATATGTGGTCCACCTAGGGGCAAACACAGAAAGGTATTAACTGGAGCCAGGCGTGGGGGCTCATTCGTCCTCCCAGTATGGGGAGGCTGAGGCAGGAGGATGGCTGTGAGTTCAAGGTCAGCCTGGGCTACACAGACTAGAAAGAAAAAGGAAGACAGAAGGAAAAGTTCCCATCTACCCACGCATGCGGCAGATTCAGGAAATGCTTGGGAGGGCGACTGGCCACTCACCTTTGACAGCAGGCTCCGGTCTTCCATGTCATGGACATTGGCTCCTGTCTCCCTGTCCACCCCATGTTCCTGTGGAAAAAACCAGCAACCTAGGTTTGTCCTCTTTCCTGGCTTTAAAAAGGTAATGACAAGAATAATGGGTCTTCTGCCGGCCGAGTCACAGAAGATCCTTTCACTCTAGGCAGGCGGGGGTGGCGGGTTGTGCTGTGGGGTCAAGATCGGTGCTCCGGCCCTGGGCCCCTTCTGCCACTGCGTGCCCACCCCAGCTTGCAGGGCCGCAGCTCTGTCTCTGGTCTTCCCCAAGGGGCGTGCGTGCCTGTGTGCATGGCTGCGTGAGAGTGTGTGGTGTGCGCATGGTCAGCTCCAGGGGCTGCTGGGTGTGCTGTGAGCTGCGATGTTCCGTGGGTCTGTAGTCTCTGACACTGTGGACATTAACGTACTTCTTGGACATTTTAATAAAAATTTTTTAACAGTACAAACTGTCACCACTGGACTGTTCATTCACTTGTTCTGCCAGGATTTGGGAGCCCCTTGTATGCTGGAGCTCGGATGATGGTGGGGTGGGGAGAGTGGCTCCAGGTGAATCCAAAAGGACAGAAGAACAATAATTGGGCCAGTGTGGATCCAGGCATGGCACACACACCTGTAATTCCTGCACTTGGGAGGCTGAGGCAGGAGGCGCCTTTTGCGCTGGAGTCCAGCCCAAGTCCAGCCTTGGGCTACAGAGTGAGCCCAAAAGAGAGCACACCTGGGATATAGCTGAATAGCACAGTGCCTGCTTGGCAAGTGCAGGGTTCTGAGTTCGATTCCTGGCCTCCTCCCACCAAAGAAAAAAGAAGGAAGGAATGAAACAAAATGGAGAGGACCAGGAAGCGAGGAGTGGAGATGGTCAAAGTTTTCCATCCATGTAATAGGCCAAAATGAAATGTGTTTGTCTATATAATTAATATGGATTTTTAAAATTAAAATAAATTTTAAAAACGAAAACCTAGAGATGATTTAATGGACAAGGGGGAACGTGTGCAGACCGATTGGAACACCATGCCGTTTCCTAAGGGGACACGGACATCTATGGAGTCTGGCATCAGGACGGATGGCCCTTGGGTCCCTCTGAGGTAGGCTTGGGTGCTGGAAGGCAGGAGAGGAGAATGTTTTCCTGGACCGCCGGGCCTCAGAAAGGGTCGACGTAGGAATCCGCCTTGCAGTAAACATGCCACGTGCCTGCCTTATCCCATCCGGTATCCTAACATTATGACGCCCCAAGTATTCTCAAAGACCCAATCAGGACAGAGCTAAACCAGGCATGGCGGGCCGCTGTTCCCAACACTGTGAGGCTGAGGCAGGAGGATTGCAAATCTGAGGCCAGCCTGGGACACACGGGATGAGGGGAAGGGTGAGAGGGATTGGCGCGTGGGGAGACTGAAGGATGCAGGGAGAGCTTTCCCGACACACTCAAAAACACGCCCCCAGCCATTTTGTTCATCAAACATTTTTTTTTTCTCATTCATCAAAAGATTTATTGATCGCCTGCTGTATGCACTGCACTCGAGGGGACCTCTGAACAACCCTGGACATTGAAAGAAACGGGCACAGACAGGACTTGTTGCTCGGTCACACAGTGAACAAGAACTCAAGGCCGGATGCCCACGCCCACCTCTCGCTTAAGCTTGGCGGCGCATTTCCTGGAGACGCGAACCAGAGTGAGGTGCGTCCTCAGGACCTCAGAGATGGGGTCTCCGGCCACCAGGGTTCCGGAGGGAGCTCTTGGCGGGAGGGTCGGCCTGGCTCCGGCCCCCGACCGCACGGCACAGACCCCCCCTCCCCCTGGGAAGGGAGCTGTGGGAAGTGGGCGGGGCCTCGGAGCCCGCCAAATTCCTGAGGCTCGGACCCTGCAGGCGGAAATCAAAGTGCCTGGGAGGTGCGTGCAGAGCGGCGGCCTGGCGTATAGGGAGCGTGCAAACGGAGGGTGGCCCGCGGCTCCGGAAGTCCATCCTTCTCCGGGGTACTGTCTGAGCCTGGGCCCATCTGGCGAAGGGGCGGCCATCCGGCTCCTGGGAGAAGTTCCTGAGAACTGGGAGATCGGTAGTCATGGGGACGACTTAGCCGTCGTTATGGCGACAGCTTGGTGTGCAGAGACTGTAAAGGGAACGCCTATGGGGACAGGTATTCTGTCACCTTGGACACCAGAGTTTGGTTTCCACAGCAACAGTAGGGTCTCCTAGCAGCTGGAGGGCATAGCCCGGAGCTGGGGGTGCACCAGGGGAAGGGGGGGGGGGACAGCCTGTTTCCGTGGTGACAGCTGCTGAACCAAACGTTGGGTCACCCTAGGGACAGTTCCTAGGAGCGGGTTTCCATGGTAGTGGGCAGCCCCAGTAGAGTGGTAGTAGCCCCTGGAGTGAAAGCTGGTGAGGTGGGAAATTTGTGGTATCCATAGTTACAGCCGGAGGAGCCTGCTCCCTGGGTGTGACTGACTAGAGCTGTCACTTTGGACAGCCAGTGAAAGTTTCACTCCATTGGTCACCATAAGAAGCTGGGCAGCTGGTCTCCATCACAAAAATCTCATGGGTTCCTTGGGTACCCACTGGCCTTGGAGTGGTTGGGTGGATCTACTCCCCCTCCAGAGAAATCCCGAGGGGTAGGTGAGGCCTGCCACTGTCACCAGCCACAGGGGAGGGGGCGCGTTGGGCACAAGTGAGGCTGTTCTTCCATGAGACTGATGGGTAGGACTGTGCTGCTAGGGCCCAGGGACACGCATGTTACCCTGGAAATTTCAGGCAACTCTCAGGGCTCAGGAGAGAACCCCGTGTGCAGGCCGAGGGCCAGGGCGGGGGTGGGGGTGAGGTCACTTGGAGACCCTGATGTTTCCTTTTTCTCTTCAGATAATGGGAGGGGACTCAGTGTGCAGCTGATCAAAGGGACAGGTTTCATCTCCAGGGAAATGCAGAAGGTGTGTGGCCAGTCGCCAGAAAATCTCGGGGGTCCAGCCTCCAGGCGACCGAGGTAGCATCAGTCTGTTTCCAGTAGGCCACAGAGGAATGGTCTATGTTCAGGAAGCTGGGGAGCACCGGCTTCCTGCACCCCTCAGAGTGGTGGCCCTTCCGGAGAAATCGGGGAGGGTACATCCACTGTCCAGAAGAGACGGGCGGACCCAGTGTGCAGAGGAAGTCAGTGGTCCCCGTGGGCACAGTTAGTAAGAGCCCACGGAGCTGTGGCCGGTCTCTGGAAGCCCTCGGGGGCGTGTCCAGCGCCCAAAAGCGCCCAAGTTCTGGCCAGCTTCAGGGCTACCCCAAGGGCGTGTCCAGCGTCCAGGGCTTCTCCGGGCGTGGCCAGTCTTCAGGGGTCCTAGACGCGCAGTGGGGTCCAGGCCCCGGGGTCGCGCGCGCCCCCGGCCCAGCCGCCGCCGCCGGCCCAGCCCCAGCCCCAGCCGCCGGGCGCGGGGTCGGTGGCGCCGGGCGCGCGGTAGCAGTAGACACCGAAGAGGCGCCGCGAGGCGTCCGGGAAGCCGAGGCTGCGCACGCCGGGCCGGAGGCCGCCGCAGCGCGCCCGCGGGTTCACGATGGGGTAGCGCGCGCTGCCGTCGGCCAGCCAGCCCGCGGTGCAGCGGTCCAGCAGCTGCAGCTTCCAGGCGGCGAACAGCTGGCCCACCTTGGCCACCGCCGCGCCGCGCGCCGCGCACGCGCGCGCCGCCCCCGCGAAGGGCACGGGCCGCAGCGGCTTCAGGAAGAACACGCGCCCTGCGGGGGGGCCGTGGGGACCTCGTCAGCGCCGAGTCCTGCCCTCGGGGCGCAGAACCCCAGCCCCCGCCAACCCAGGACCGTCGGGATCTGGGAGCCGCCCGCCCGCGCAGCCTGGGCTCGCCCGAGCTTGACCAGGGCCGCGTTGGGCCCGGGATGTCAGGTGGTGGCAATCGGGGCTTCGGCGTGGGGACGGGGGGGGGCGGGGCCTACGCACCGGGCAGGTTGGACGTGAAGCAGAAGGCGTCGTAGCGCTCCCCGGCGTTGTGGCGGTAGCCGTAGTTGCGCACGCCCCCGTGTGCTCCGCCGCCTTCGGGCCCCGCGCCTCCGGGCCCGCTCAGGCCCCCGCAGGGCTCGCGGGGGCGGCTCACCGGGTACTGCACTGAGCCGTCGCGCAGCCAGCCCGCGTTGCACCAGTCTAGGCCGTCGCGCCAGGCTGCGTGCAGCTGCTCCGCTGAGGCCAGGATGCCGTCCTGCTCAGCGCATGCGCGTTGTGCTTCCAGGAAAGTCAGCTTGTAGCGACCTCCTCGGGGGTGGTAGGGGAAGACCACACCTGGAGGGATTGCGTGGAGTCAGCCAGCGATTCACTGCACCATCCCTTAACGTACTTACTTGTGTCTATCCCTCTTTTGCTGCTGAAGACCTTTGCTTGCGTTCTGTATACACTTTCCACCTCTCAAACTTCTATTCATCCTTCAAAACCCAAATCTCAAACCCTCCTCAAGTCCTGCATATTTCTTACATTCCCCCAGCCTGAGGAGACTGGGAATGTCTGTCCAATGCAGGACTCTCCCAGACTGGAAGCCCTAGAATGTTGCATCCCAAGGTGGAGGCCCCTTTGACTTGACAGCATTGTCAGAGGAAGTACCCGTGGGTTTCCCTAACACTTCAGTTTTATGACTCTAAACTTGTCTCTCATGGTCTTCAGGGAAAAGCATGGGGCCACTACAATAGCTCAGCACACTCAGACACTGGCAGAGGACCAGGAAGAAAACCGGGCCTGATAGCCAGGAGCTGAGCTCTCGGGTCATCATTAGCCGACGCCCCCGGCAAGGCTGGCACTCCCTGTGCTCGCCACAGACTGGTAATAGCCGTCTCCCGTGGCGTTCTTGGAAGATTGAATGAGCGACTCCAGAGAGCTCTTCACTTTAAGTGGCTGGCATAGAAGACGCCTAATAAAAAAAGGCTCCTGCCATCACTGCCGCTATCTCTTGCTGGGAAGTTCAAGTGGCAGATCTTAAACCTCTCCTGGCTTCTCCTGGACCGAAAAGCAAACTAGGTGGGAGGGGATTCTTCAGCCAGAAACCACGCCTCCAAGCTCCACATTAGCCAATCGCAGCCACAAAGCCCCTAGGCAGTGACTGGTTCACGGACGGACACGTGACTCGAACCTGCCCAATGACAGACAACTCTGGGACTCTAGTTGCGGATCCTACACCCTTTGTGGACCAGTGAGGGTGGCAGTCTGGTATTGTGATTGGGGTTCTTCTGGGTGACTGAAGGGGAAGCCTGACTGGGAAAAGCCACCCAGGTAACAGAGAAGAAGGACGCATTTCTGACATAGTACAAATTCCTGGATCTCACCGTACCCAAGCCCTGCCCAGGGCTTCTCCATGTCTTTCCTTATTACAGACACTTTGGATGGGTCACTCTTTCTGAGGGGACAGTCCTGTGCCTTGTAAAATGTTCAACATCATCTCCCCGCTACATGTCAGCGTGCCACCTCCAGACAGAGCGCCTACAAGTCTCCAGACAGTGCTGCAGTCTACGGGGGCAACATTAGTCCCGTCGTAACCCTTTCCCTGCCCCACCAAAGCTCTCATTTTTGTTTGCATTTTTTGAGACAAAGTCTCACTATGTAGTTCAGGCTAGCTTCAAAGACACAGAAGTCCTCCTGCCTTGGCCTCCCAACTGCTGGAATTTCACGTTTAAAGAAATCTCTACATTTCTTTAAGCCCATCTAATTTGATTTCTGCCCCTTGCAGTCCCCTCCCCATCATGTCCAGGGGTTGGTCACCTTCCAGGTCCAGCTTGACCATGCCAGCGTCATCTTCCAGCTCATTGGTAACCTCACACTCATAGCGCCCGTAGTCCTGCAGAGTGACGTTTCGCAGAACCAGGGAGGCGTCCCCGGGTCCATCATCCTGCAGCTCAGCCCGCCCGCGGTAGCTGCCAAATGCCCGGTGCTGGGGCCCCAGCGCCACGAAGACGTCGGTGAAGGCCAGCGGGTCTACCACTTTCGTCCACTTGAGGCGGACGCCGTCGTGGCCGTGGGCGGCCGCTTCGTAGTGGTAGCGACAGGGCAAGACGATGGTGCCACCTCGGTGGCTGACCACCTGCCCGGGCGCGGTCTGCACCACCACGGAGCCTGACTCCCCCTCTGCGGGCAACCAAGCGGGGTTCAGAGGTCGCCTGGGGCGAGCGAGGGAGCCAGAGAGGCGATGTGGGGAGGACGCTCAGGCAGGCTCTAATGGAGAGGGCTGGGGGTCTTTGACGGCTTCTCCCTCCCCGCTACCCCCGTCCGCCGCGCAGTGGCCACTTGGCGGCACCAAAACTCACCAAGCACGTGCACCACCTTCTTGCGGCCGCGCTGCGCACCCGAGGGCGCCGAGAACAGCAGGAGGCCCCAGGCCGCGGCCCAGAGCGCGCCGGCTCCGAGGGCCGCCCGAGCGCGCACCTGCGGGCGCACGGCGCTCAGTCCGCCAGCAAGCGCCCCTCGGCGCCGAGGACGGCTCCCTGGCCTGTCTAACCCGGGGGTGGGGTGGTCATCCTTCCCGTGCCAGGTGCCACCCTGCCCTGGTCCCCTAGGACTCCATCCCCGCACCTTCCCGGGACCTCGCGCCCTCTCAGTCCTGCACCCTATGCGTCCCGGGGCTGGCATCCCTGACACCTGCGCCGTCCCACTTGCTCAGGTCCCTGGCACCTTGGCTCCGAGCTCCGCCTTCTCCGCGCTCCGGCTCGGCTCGGAGGGGGTGGGGAGCGGAGCCGGGGCGCACGGCAGCAAGGTTATCCGTGCGCCAGGAGACTGCAGCAAATGGGCCGGAGCAGAGAGAACGGGGACAGAAAGACGGAGAGGGACGGGACAGAGACGCAGAGACAGGGCAGCGCGAGAGCGAGTGAGACAGAAGGGGACGGGGAGGCGGAGAAGCCCAGGAGCCCCCCTCCCCCCATCCCCCCAAAAAATGACGGAGAGAAAATTAGGAGAGGCAGAGGGGGCAGCGTGCCAGGAAAAGAACTCTGAGCAAGTGAGCCAGGGACAGACGCGGGACCGAGCAGAGATACCGAGGCCCAGGTCGCGCGCCAGGCCCCTCGCGCTCACCATCTTGCCCGCGCCCGCAGCGGCCCCGCGTCCCGACCGCGCTCCCAGCCGCGCCGGGAGGACTGGGCAGCTCTTCGCGGGCGGCGGCGCAATCCCGGCGTCTGCCTGCAAGGGGAGGAGGGAGCGGGAGGGGGGGCGTTAAAGGGAACGCGGCGGCTTGCGCTCTGCGGAAAACGGCCTTGGGCATTGGCGCTGAAAGAGCGCTCTGGGCTGTAGAGGCACAGCCGCGTCCCTGCCTTGGACCAGTGGAGGAAACTTTCCAGGCTTCGGTTTGGCCACCTATGAAATGGAACAGCAGGTTTCGTGGGGCCTGGGGTCTTCCATCTTGCATACCCTGTCTGGGCAAGGAGGGCTTAATGACTTGTTTAAGGGGCTTGGTCTGTAAGACTCAGTTTGCCCATCTGCCCAATGGGTGACCAGCCTGGGGTCCAGAAGCCGGTGGCGGGGTCAGGGCCCCCAGGAATCATTCTCTGGTTTAAGGGTCTAGGGACTCCCCTCCTCTCTGGCTGTGGGATATAGAAAGGAGGTTACACTGGTCTCCCTGGGAGACAGCATTGCCAGCCCCAAACAGGTATGAATTAGGGTTAGGTAGCTACAACTGGTAGGGGGTAAGGAGTGGGGGAGCCAGCCCCCCACCACTTTGCCCGTGTTTCACAGGTCAAAACAACCCTGTGGCAGAGCATCTGACTGGGATGGGTTCAACCCTCATCACTGAGGGAAGGAAAAAGGACCCTAAAATCCCAGCCCAGAGAAACGTGAACTCTGCCCCCAGCCTCGGGGCTGTCTTCCCAGGCTATTTTCTTGAAATGGGCATGAGTGACGCACCCAGCAGAGGCACGTACGGGTTCTGTGGTCTGACCAGCTGGGGCTTGGTCCCTACGCAGGCCGAGCCTGGGAGTGACCTTGGGCCACGCCCTTCATCGCTTGCAAGCTCAGTTTCCCCATCTGGAGCGTGGGCTGAGATCCAGACTGTAGGACTAGAGGTGGGCCCTCGGCGTGGTACACAGCTGGTGCTGAATAACTGTGCCATGTTACGAATTACACCGTCCTTTATTGGCAGAGTAGTGGCTGTTTCGTTTATCCCGCAGTACTGGTGCTTGAACTCACATCCTTCATGCCGAGCTATGTCTCCAGCCCTTTTTCTATTTTTTGAGATTCGATTCTGTGGCCTAGGGTAAGCTAGAACCCATGACCCTTTTCCTCAGCCTCCCAGAGAGCTAGGAAGTTACAGGCGTGACAGCGTCCCCCAGCACTGGGGACGGGCCTCACTCCTGCTAGGTGAGTATTCACCACTGGGCTGCACCACCAGCCCTTTTGATTTTGAGAGTGTTTTGCTAATATTCTCCACCCTGGCATCAAACTTGCCATTCTCCTGCCTCCGCCTGCCTCTTAGCTGCGGTTACAGCCATGTGCCACCATTCTCAGCAGCGCAGTGGCCTTTCTCTCCTGATTGTGACCTCGGGCAGGCTTCTTGTCCCTCTGAGTCTGCTTTCCCCATATGGGAGATGGTGCTGTCCATACCAACCAAAAGCCAACTTCTGCCACCTGGAATTTAGCCCTCCCATGGCCACCATGGCTTTGTATGACTCAAGAAGAAGGTCCCTTGCCCTGGCACCACAAATACTCGGGAAGTGACATTTGAGTCATCAACAGTTTTTTATTAAAAGGACCCTTGAGGGGGATGATTCGGAAACCTTGGGCTGAGGCTCAAGAACTTCTGTGGTCTTTGGGGTTTGGTGACAATTGAACAAGCCTCTCACACACATTTTTTGTTGTTGTTTGTTTTTTTGAGACAGAGTCTTGCCCCGGCTGGCCTTGAAATCATCAAAATCCTCCTGCCTTAGCCGGCCAGATAGCTCAGTGGATTAAAGCACCTGTTTCTGCAGAGTGCAGCGGTGGGGTTTGATCCTCAGTGTGCCAGGTGTCTGTCTGTCTGTCTGCTGGCCCCACCCCTGAGGTGCACTGAGACAGTGACTGAGACTGGGTGTGGTGGTGCGCGCCTATAATCTCAGTGCTTGGGAGGCTGAAAACAGGAGGATCACTATGTGTTGGATCTACGTAGTGAGACCCTATACACCCTGTCCTCAATTATTATTATTATTATTTTATTTTTGTGGGACTGGGGTTCAAACTCACGACCTTGCACTTGCCAGGCAAGCACTTGTGCCATGGAGCTGTCTCCCCAGCCCCCACCCTGTCCTAAATTTAAAAAAAAAAAATCCTCCTGCCTCAGCCTCCGGAGTGCTGGGATGACAAGTATGTGCTCCCAAACCCAGCTTCAGTGAGGCTCTCTTCCCAAGAACCCCTGGCTGTAGGTGTCCCTTTCCACTCACTGGGCTGCAGCCCGCCACAACTAGAAGAGCCCTGGAGACATTAGTCGTGCCACTAAAGGTGCCGCCCTGCTTCTGGCGCCAGGCTGGTTGCGCCTGCCTAGAAACGGAGTCCTGGGTGCAGCCCTCACTGGTGCTTCTTGGACGCTGAGGGCGCAGGTGGCAGCTGCAGGAAGAAGGCGGGCCACAGCAGGCAGCGGGCAGCCAGAAGGTGCGCGCCGATGGCGTAGAGCAGATTGGAGAGGAAGACGTAGGCCCAGGCGTCGTCCGGCACGCGGTAGGTGAAGGGCGTGCGCAGGTGCGAGGCTGCGCCCATGTATGAGAACTGCGCCTGCGCGGGCAGGGAGGCCCGTGGTCAGGGCAGGGAGGCCCGTGCCTCACTTGGGTTGCTGGCTCGGGTGAGTCATCGGCCCCTCCCCTTGGGGACCTCACGCCTTTGCTCTGACTTGGTCCAGATTCTCCTCCTAGCCTCTCTGCAACAGGAATCCTGTCCATTTTCCCCCATAAAACTCTTCCTTGGTCTTGGCCAACCCAGGCTCATCTGCACTTTGGGAACCCAGCACTGACTGGGTCCTCGGCTGCCCCAATACCTCCCACACCTCCCAACACGAGTCCCGAGCTCAAAGGCCTCAGCCTCAAGCCGCCCCTCTCTCCTCACCCTGCCTTGACCTACGTTACAATACGGTCCTACCAGTCCCGTCCTCCTCTGCGCCTTTCTTATGCTGTTCCCACTCCTGGAATGCCCTTCCCAGCCTAGAGAATCCCTTTGCGTAGATCCCTGAAATTTGCAAAGGTTACTTCCTAGAGCACCCACAGATTGTGAAAAATCACAAATTACACATATGGTCAAAAAATGCCTACAATAGCCAGGCGTGGTGGCACATGCCTATAATCCCAGCACTTGGGAGGCTGAGGCAGGAAGATAAGTGTGAGTCTGAAACCAGCCTGGGCTACAAAAGTGAGTTCAAGGCCTGCCTGAACTGCATAGCGAGAACCAGTTTCAAAAAGACCAAAAAAAAAAAAGCCTACAAATGCTGATTTTTATGGCTTAAACCCTAAGTATGTAATTTTATTATTATTATTATTATTATCATTATTATTATTATTTTATTTATTATTTTTTTTGTGGAACTGGGGATTGAACTCAGGTCCTTGTGTTAAGTATGTAATTTAATTTACTAAAATAAAGCCTGGTGAGATAGCTCAGTGGGCTAAGCGCCTGCTTAGGCAAGTGCAAGGACCAGAGTTCGATCCTGGCACCACCTGCTGTGCCAGCCCCACCCCTGGGTGCACTGAGCTGGTCGCAGAGACCCAGCATGGTGCTGCACACCTGTAATCCCAGCGCTGAGGAGGCTGAAATAGGAGAATCACTACGAATCTAAGCTTTGCAGTGAGACCCTGTACCAAACACATACAACTAAAAAAATAAAAATACTAAAGCCTCAGAAGGTGCAGGGTGCTTTGGCAGCATCTTGGGGATCTCAGGGCTTGAGGAAGAATAAAGCAGAGAAAACTGGAGATAGGTCCGCAAGGCACAGCAGCTTGTTATGACTGGGGCCGCAGACACATCTGCCTGGGATGGGTTCCAGGGTAGCAGCCAATCAGCAACAAGGGGAACTGAATAACGCTCTCCGATTGGCTACTTGAAAACTTCCCGCCAAAAAACCTGCAGAGGATATTTGCGGTTTCTGCAAAATTGAACGGGTTTCTGGGAACAATTATTAGTTAGTCAACAAGGAAAAAATCTGCGAATGACTGAGGCCAAGAACTCAGAACTGGAATTTGATGGGGGTGCACTCTGCACGTCTCCCCCCACAATCCCCTCTGCCCCTGCACCTCTCCTTTTCTAGTTGACTCCAGGGAGCTGGGGATGATTATATCCGGCTCTGTCTCCCCCAGCGCTGGCGCACTCTGGGGACCCTGGGTCTGTGGCTTCCCAGGATAAGCACAATACCTGCCCACACACCGCCTGTTCCCTCACCTGGCCAATGGCCCCAGCAAACACCAGGGTCCAGTCCGGCAGCCAAGAGCGTCCCGGGAACAAGAGGGCGTAGGTGGCCAGGCCACAGAAAGGCAGGGTGTAGAACAGGTGCATCAGCATCTGGTGGATTGGATCACAGCCTGTGAGCGGAGCCAGGGCTCCCGGACCTCACCCAGCCCGAGGTCCCCGGCCCATCCCGCCATGCCAAGCACCTCTATTCCCCTTTGAGACCTGTGCTCACCCCCATGTGACCCTGGCCTGGCTAATTCAAATACTTCAATGCCATGGCCATCATGATAAAGAACAGACGCCAGGCGTGGTCGTGCATGTCTGTAATCCTAGCACCCCAGAGGCTGAGGTGAGAGGACTGCTGTGAGTTCGAGACCAGCCTGTGGTACAAGGCCAGCCTGAACTACATAGTGAGACCCTGTTTCAAAAAGACCAAAAAGAAAACAATAAAAATAAAAAACCCCAAGCAAGTGGGCTGGGCCGATCACAGCCGGCCTCAGATACGTACTTAAGTTCTGGGGTAACAATAAGGGTTCATTTCCTCTGAGGTAATGGAGTCGGGTATATGGAAAGCTGGAGCCACCCATGTCACCCCCCAAGGAGATCCAGGCAAAGACAGTAAGGTCCAGAGACAATTGTCCTTGAGCACTTGGACATAGCCATACCTACACCACATTGGCTACTTTTTTAGTGAGACCATACACTCTGCATGCGCTTCTGCCAATTTGACTTTGTTCTCTGAGCATCTGCTTCAAAAAGGCCCAGGCAGGACCTCGATGGTCTCCCACTGCTCTCACCTGCACCTTTGGGTAGGCCACGGGGTCCCGCAGGTACGGCTCATACTGGTAGATATACACAAAGCAGGTGTCTGTGGGGCAGTCAAGCACTACCTGCGGCAGACGAACCAAATGCCTACCTCGAACAGCCCTCTTCCAGGAAGTGGTCTCACCCCACCTCCCAACAGGGTCTGTATCCTTTGCTCTGGGTATCCTAGCCCTAGCTGTCTCCATCCGGGGACCCTCGCTGATCAATCTGTGGATCTTAGCTGTCTCCGTCCAGGAAACCTAGCTGTCTCCATCCGGGGACCCTAGCTGTCTCCACCCGGGGGACCTAGCTGTCTGTCTCCATCCGGGGACCCCAGCTGTCTCCATCCGGGGATCCTCGCTGTGTCCACACAGGGAGTCTGTCCTTGTTCACCCAAGAATTTTCAGAGAGGAAAGGGAGACAGCTACAGGGAACAGGGCTTTGTCATGGGCTACTCAGATCAGACTTGATGAACTTCCCTGGGTCTTTTTCTACCAATACAGAGCCAGGAAGGAGGCTCTAAGCCCGGCCAGGGTGGCTGTCAGGCACACTCACCAGGCCCCGGAAGAGGGTGAAGAATGTGGCCAGGATGAGGTAGATAACGAGAGCCAGATCGAGAGGACGCCGAAGGATCCCCTTTCCCTGCTCCTCCTGCACCTGCTCCCGGGAGACCCCGACACTGCCTGAGCAGCCTGGCAGCCAGCAGGAAGTTGGCAAAGGCACCCCGCCCGCCCGGAAGACACAGGGTCTTTGCTCCAGTGCAGCTCACGTGGAGGCCAGTGAGGTAGGCTGAGCCCTGGCTGGCCTGGGGGACATGGCACTCACCATGTTGGGGGGACAGTAAGATGGCGCCCGGGGCTGGCTGAAGACCCGAAGGCTGGCCCAGCATGGGACCAGCATGTAGGGGATGGTCAAGAAGAAGGCGGGCCTGATCTCGGAGCTGTATTTGCCTGCCACCGCGGAGGAGAGCCATCTTGACTCACACGTGCCACCCGTGCTTGTGCTGTGTCACCTTCCACGGCTCCCCAGTGCCCACGGATGATGTCCATGCTCTTTTTAGCCGTCCGAGAGCAGATTCTACCCATCGTGGTTTTTCCCTTCCCTTAAGTATACTTGGTTGGCTTTTCTTGGTGACTTGCTCTGTGCTGTCCCGACGTCCAGACTGTCACCTCTGCCCTGCCTCCCAAGGCACCTCCCCACTCCACAGCTTCCCCCCTCCCCACTCTACAACAGCCTTCGGGGGCCTGCATTCTGGGAAAAACCCAAGTGAAGAAGTGGGAGCCCCCACCCCCAAGAGGAAACAGGAGGCGGATGGCCAAGGCTGGCTACAGACAGACAGAGAGACAGAAGGGACAGAAGGCATCGGGGAGGAAAGGGAGGATTGAGCGGGGGCTTCTGGTGCAGGGACAGGGCTCCGGCAGCTGCATCCTTACCAAGGATGTTCCCCAGGAGGAACACCAGGGTGCTCATGGCGAAGGAGCCCAGCCAGTAGAGCCCAAGGTTCCGGTACTGCTTCCTGGGCCGGGAATGCAGGGGTGACTCAGAATACTCCTCCTCCAGAGTCAGAGCTTCAGTGACGCAGATATCACCCAGCCACCCAGCTTCAGGCCCTTCTCAGTTTTGTCCAGGGAGGAAAGGACCATAGGCATGGCAGTGGCTTCGCGGCCACATGACGGCCACCCTCCCCTTGAGGACATGTGGTAGACCTTGGCCGGCCACCCCAGCCTGCAGTCCTCAGGGGCTCCCTGCTCCGCCCACTGCGAGGGTCCATCAGGGACCCAGGAGCCGCTCTGCCGTTACCTCCGGCGGATGGCGCCAGCCATGGCCAGGTAGAGCAGGAAGTGCACAGTGCCATCCCAGTAGCAGATGAAGATGCCGTGTGCCGTGCGGAGGTACGGCTCGCCCTGGGGGTGGGGGCGAGGCTCAGACACACAAGGTCACAGGGACACCCCCGCCACCCGCCACCTACCTCCCTCGTGTAGAACTCCATGAAGCCTTCCACGTAACCGTCCTCCTGCAGGGCGATGATGAGGTCCACAACAGAGGTGAAGGCGAAGGCAGTGAAGACTGCAGGGAGAAGCGGGCGAGGAACAGACATGGGTGGGGCCCGGCAGCGAGTGGGCGGGGCCTAGCCCTGTGGGGCGTGGCCAAGGAGCCCCAGTGGAGGGGTGGGGCACGCTCAGCTGGGGTCAGGTGTGAAGGGGCGGGGCTTGAAGTAGAAGGCGGGGCAAGAGATCCCACCTGCAGTCCCTGTCCCCCCTCCACAGGTTAGAGGACTACGCTGCTGCCTCGAGGAGCCCGCCTGATGGAGGAGACACAGCGCCTGCTCTGAGGAGCTCTTCATCTAAAAGGGGCAGCTGTTTGAGGCCCTCAATCTGATGGAGGAGCACCGGTATCCCCAGGGTAATGCAAGCCCTTCAAGGTGCCAGGCCTGATGGGGGAGCCCTGTCTTGGCCACAGGAATTAGGGTGCAGGCCCTTACCCTGGACAGCCCACTTCTCTAACACCTTCCAGGGGCTCACCAGCATAGAGCGGGTCATAGGAGATCTCTCCGCGGGACAAGCTATGGACAGTCACCAGCAACAGGCCCAGGATCAAGCCGCTCAGCAGTGCCACCCACACAGGCCTGGGGAGGGGATCGGTCAAGGGGGGCCAGGCTTGTGTCGGGCCTCCGCCTGGCTCCCTGCTGGTGACATGCGCAGACTCTCCCGCTGGATCTGCAGTACGTCTTTGTCTTTAAAAGCCTCTGCCTCAGGCCGCCTCTCCCCACTAGACTCGGCTTCCAGATAGCTCCCCTTCCTTCATTTCTTCTGTGCTCCCCCTCCCTTTTTTTTTTTTTTTTTTCTCAAGACAGGTTCTCCTTTTGTAGCCCAGGCTGTCCTCAAACTTTCAGCAACCCTCTTGCTTCAGCCTCCCCAGTGCTGGGGTTACCACCAGATACCAACATACTCGGCTTTATTTCTGTCTTTCACTGTGTGGTGCTGAGGGATAAACTGAGGACCTTGCATGTTTTCCACCGCTGAGCTACATTCTTGGACCCAGAAACTAACTAACTTGCTTTCTTTCTTTCCTTCAAGACAGGGTCTCACTGTGCAGCTCAGGCTGCCCTTAAGCTCACTTTGTAGCCCAGGCTGGTCTTGAACTTGCAAGGATTCTCCTGCTTCAGTCTCCCGAGTGCTGGGATTACAGGTGTGCACCATCATGCCTGGCTCCCCAGAAATTTCCATCTAGTCAACTCCTACTCAAGTTTCATGGCCCATCTAGTTTGTTTCTTCTCTAGGAAGCCTTCCCTGACTCCCCTGGGGCCAGGTACCTAGGGGTGATCCAACTCCCCTGATGTGCATTTATTCCCCTTTTGCTGTAGGTCCCAACATCAAATGCCCACAGGGCCCAGCACGGCCCCATGCCCGAGGGTCTCCAGGGCCCAGTGCTCTAGATAGCGCTGAGGCTCCCAGCTGAAGCCCAATGCTCCACAGCCTATTCCTGGTTAGCTCTGCCCCGTCGCCCTAATGAGACTGATGAGCCAGTGACACAGCTGGGTCTCACATCTGCCAGCACTGGTGGGCAGACCAAGGACCAGAGAGGGCGAGGACCTGTCTGGGGCCACACAGCAAGGCTCTGTCTCTTGATTTCCCTCCTTTTTTTGTACTAGGGACCGAACTCAGGACCTTGTGCTTGCTAGGCAGGCAATTATGGCACTGAGCTATTTCCCCAGACCCCTTTTCTTTTAAAATTTGAAAATCTTTTGTTTATTTGATACAAGGCCTTACCACACAGCTTAGCTTGTACTTGTAGCAATCCTCCTGTCTCAGCCTCCCCAGTGCTGGGATTACAGGTGGGTACCACCACTCCCCTGGTTTCACTTGGGGCTCCAGGGCCAACATGGCATGTGGTGCCAGAGATCGAACCTGGGTCCTTGCACTTTCCAGGCAGGCGCTTAGCACACTGGGCTCCATCTTCCCAGTCCTCCCCTCTTCTGATGTACCCCTTGTCCAGTGGATCTCCACCCCAGCCCTACCTGACCATCAACAACAGTGATAGCTATCAGATGAGATGGAGGCTCTGCTCCCCACCTGTAACCCTCAGCCCTAGTTGTGGGGTGAAACTAGGATGGTGGCCATTACATAGGTGCAGGAACTGGGGTTCCTGGGGCAGCCTGGCTCACCCAGGGCCCAGATCCACAGCCAGACAACCCCTTGTGCTGGCCTGGGAGTGGCAAAAGGGCTTGCAGGGCCTAGAGGGCTGGGGCTTAGCTGTAGGGACCGGAGATGAACAGTTTACGACTGCATACGGGGAAACTAAATCTAGGCCCGCGTTAGCCAGCCCTGAACCGAGAGCAAGCCTGGACACAGAGGTGAGGCCAGTCGCCTGTGCAAGGGCTGGGGCACCCGGGCCTTATCTGGGACAATACTTTGACCTCATGCGACTTTGGGACCTACAAAAGCTTGGGCGCATCCCCGGAGACCCGGAAACTTTCTGCAGCCTTGCCTTGTGTGGGGAGTTCTGCCACTCCACACCCACCCACTCCCAGGCTCCAAACATCCCGGGCGTCCCCGCCCCAGCCCGCAGGAGGGGACTTCCGGCTGGAGGGGGCCGTCTTCGGGCCCAGCCCCCTCCTCTCGGGCTCCAACTGGAGCGAGCGCCCATCCGAAGACGCGCGCATCCTCCTACTCAGACCCGCGCTCCCTCCCGCTTGCCCGCCCGGCCTCCCCGCACGCACTGTGAGAGCGCCGAGACGTGGTTGAGCGCGTAGGACAGCGGGAGCGCGCTGAGCGACAGCGCCGCGGTCTTGCCGGCCAGCGGCGGGAACTCCATGGCAGCGGCGGTGCCCTCGCTCCTGCGGACTGCGAGAGAGGCTGGGGCTGCCAGGGATCCGCCCCGCACAAAGGTCGCCCCCGGCGGCCCCCGGGGCCAGGGTGTTCCCAGCGCGCCGAAGAGGCCCCGCCCCCCGCTCCCCTGTCACTGCCTCAGTTTCCCACTCGGTCGAAGGCAGGAACAGGATGCTTGCTCTCAGGGACTGCGGCTGCGTCCCGGAGGCACCGGAACTCGTCTTCCACCAGTGCCTTTATACTGAGAAGGTGGCACCCCCAAGCTCATCCTCCTTTTCTTGGGGTGCTGGGTTTGGAACCCAGACTCCACGCATGCCAGGCAAAAGACCTGCCCACAAGCTCCATCCCATCCCTAAAGGGGGCCTGACTACCCGGTGCCCTTGACACGCAGCCAGCCTGGGATCAAGTGCGCTGACCAAGAATCCCCAGACAGGGGGCTGGGGAGGCCCGAGTTCAATCCCCGGCTCCGCAAGAAAAAAAAAAAAAAAATTCCGGACAGAGACCACAGCGGCCAGGCAGTGCAGCTCAAACGAGTGGGGCCGGGGTCTTAAGCGATGGGTGCGGAGATCAGGTTCAGACAGCGGGGAACAGGAGGCTCCGGCTCAGAGCAGAGCAGCAGAGGCGCAGACAGGGTGGAAAGGTGGCCGGGACGGCTGCCTAGGACCAGTGCAGAAAGTGGGGTCATCTGTGTCGCGCCCTCCAGTCTGCGAGGACCCGTAGCCAAGGCCCACCTGCTTCTGGGCCCAAGGACATTTGGAACTCTCTCTGGAGAGCCACAGCCCCACGTATGAGCTGAACCCCGAAGAGTCTGACCTCTGACTCAGCCTGCTCCCTGGGTGCCGGTCACCTGGGGGTGAAGTTCAAGTTCCGGGAGGCCGAGCCCCACCCCCTGCTTCCGGTCTGCATGAGCGCGCCGCGTGTTCTTCCAGCCCACGGCTCCCTCCTCCCCGACAGGGTGTGGTGTCTGCACCAGGCGCCAGCTGGCACCCACCCCGGCATTTGGAGGGCTCGTCTTGCCCGGCCCAGGGTAAAGACTGGCTTCAGTGGAGCCTCAGTTACTGGGGCTCGACAAAGAGGTGTTGGCAGAAACTGCCTGAGCCAAGCCTGGGGCTCCCACCTCCTCTTCTGGGTGTCCCGTGACCCTGACTGAGGGAGCCCTGGCCCGCTGCTCCCTGCAGCCTCTGCACACAGGCACCGCCGTCATTGATTTGTCCTGCTTGCCCAGCACCCAAAGGAAAAACAGGAGCGCTCCACCCCAGCCTCTGGTTAGCACCGGCTCGACCTCCCGGTCCGCAGGCCCACTGTGACATGTCCTATGTCCTCTCTACCCTGGCTGGCTCTTCGGGGCCATTTCCATAGGTGGGAAAGCCCAGACTCAGAAGCGCAGCCAGGGGACAAAGCTCCTCCGCCGGCTCACAATCTGTGCCCAGGGTCTGCTAGTTACCGTGCGGCCCTGGTAGAGTCCCTGTGAATTGGGAGACCCTGGGACCCAGAGATCAGAGAACTGGTGACAGTTTTCATTCCCAGGTCTCCCCTTATGGGACAGAGCAGGTGCAGCAGACCCTAAGGGACCGGGACCGGGACCCTCCAGGTCTTGTGACAGCAGCCTGGTACATTCCTCCGCCCTCACAGCTGTCCCTGGGAGGCGAGGGCGCAAGTGTGCTAGCAGCCCTAGCCTAGCAGGCTGAGGGGCCCTGAGTTAGCGCTCACACCAGGGTGGCCAGGTGCTGGCGGGTACCCCTTCACCCTCTGGGTTTACAGCTGGGAGCTGTCGTCCCCGTGCCTGGGGCAGGGGCTGACCACTTTGGCCTGCTTGACTGCTCCCCACAGAGCAACGGTCAGGCAGTGCCCGTGTTCCTGGGCTGCCAGGGGTCTGTCAGCCATGGTGTGACACCCCCACCCCCCACTCCCCATGAAGGAGCTGGTGTCAGTGACAGGGACCAGGCTGTGCAGGTGAGCACTGGGACTTTAATGTGCGGCAGCGCTGCAAGGGCAACAGGCACGCAGCGCAGATGCTCCAGGCAGGTGCCTGGGACGCGGTGGCGCGGGTCAGTAGTACGGCCGCCTCGGGTTGTTCTGTGGGAACCAAGAGGGAGGGTTAAGGCCCACGGTGCTGGGGGTGCCTCCCGGGAACCACTGCGGGGGCTGGGAGGCCCGGCTCACGCACCAGGGGGTTGGGCCGGAAGCGGTAGGCCAGCATCATCCTCTTGCGGAAGGCTTCGTACTCATCGTCCTCCTTGGAGAGCTCAGCAGGCCGGTCGATGCCGAAGCCGGCGCCATCCACGGCTGTGGTGCCCCTGTGGGCAGGCAGTGTGAGCAGCACGGCCACCTGGCAGGGCCCCTACCTGGGGCTGGGGACTCCACTGAGGGGCAGGGAAGGAGGGGCCCGGGGGCCGCCGGCAGCTGCCGCACTCACTTGTTCACAGGGTTCTTGATGCCCTGGCCCTCAGAGCCCAGCCCCTCGCCCTCCTTCCAGCCCATCTTCATGAGCATTTGGTAGCCGATGTTTTCCACCGTCAGCTTGAACTCCTTGTACTCGGAGTAGTCAGGCTCGCGGCCCTCCTGGGGGAACGGGGGAGGCAGAGTCAGCCCAACCTCACCCACTCCGGCGGGCCTTCCAGAGCCAGCGGGGTCCTCAGGCCCGGCAGCCAGGCCAAAAGGGGCAAAAGGGGCAAAGTGGGCATAGCCATCCACTCCGAGAAAGACTAGCACTCTATCCTGCGTTTGGCTTGGCCAGTGCAAGGTCGGCAGTTTTACCTCAGTCCCACCAAAAAAAAAAAGAAAAAAAAAAGAACAGCGTGTGAACTGACAGCAGTTTGTCGTGTTTTTTGAGACAGGATCTTGCTACTACTGCCCAGGCTCCAGTGAGCCTCTTGCCCCAGCTTCCCACATGGTGGGGACGGCCGGGCGTGGGAGGGCACCTATAGTCTTGAGCACTCTGGCAGGCTGAGGCAGGGGATCCCAAGTTCAACTGAGCACCTTAGGGAGGTGGCCTGTAATTTAAGATAGGCTGAGGACTCAGGTCTGTGTAGGGTTCTGGGCTCCACCCTGGTACCACACACACAACCTGAGTGTATTGGATGACAGGTTGCACCAGTGCCCGGTGGGGAACAAATGCTGAGTACTAAAGGGCTGAGGCCACCACCTAGTTGGCTGAGACTATGGGGGACAAGCATTCTGGGGAGAGCTGCGTGGGACGCGCCCCTGCCATGCCGGGCACGCATGCTGAGATGGGCTCACCTTGAGGGCCTTGAAGGTCTCCATGAACTTCTCTAGCTCATCTGGGGGCAGGAAGTCCCCGATGAAGTGCTTGCCCCGGCCCATCTTCGTCAGCTGCTCGGCCCACTCTGCGGGAGGAACCAGGGTCAGCAGAGTGAGGGTGGGGGTGAGACCGTCAGGTCCTCGTGCACAGGGGCAGCCTGCAGTGGCCCCGTGCTCCCGTTCATGCTGGGGACTGAGGCACACAGATCGCGTCTGCTGCCCGAGGCAGCTGCCCAAGGTGCTTCCTGCCCCGCGTACCCCGCGTCTTGTCCATCTCCATGCGCCGCAGCTGGTGCTCCCAGGTGCCCAGCTCACTGTCCACCTCCTCGTCGCTGTCGTAGCCGTGCTGGTGCTGCTGCAGCGCCTTCTCCCACAGCAGCTGCATGTCTTGCATGGCGCGTTTATGCTGCATGATCATGTCGTACATCTGCTGCATCTGCGGGTGCCACAGGCGGCTGTGTTCAGCGCGTACCCCACAGTGTGTCCTGCCAGGGCTCCTCAGCTTCAGGGTGTGGCCCGAAGGACTAGCAGCCTGACTCCCTGTGCCCGGGACAGAGGCGAGGCAGCCCGTGGCCACCTCCGGAGTGCACGCGCCTGGGGCCCTACCTCCTGCTGCTCCTTCAGCTGCTTCTTCTGTGCATCCGACAGCTCTGTGACGCCCACTAGACCCACAGGCTTCCCCTTCTCATAGCCAAGCCCCTTGAGGTCCTGCACTGGAGACGGGAGACAAAGGTGGTTGATGGCAGGCGGACCAGGGCAGAGCTCATGACACCCCAGGCAGCTGTGCTGGCTCTGCGGGGAGATGGGCCTCAGGGCCTGGTGAGCAGGGTGGGCCTTGGAGCCTGTGCCGGTGCTGCGAGACACACCAGCCTCCCATCGGCTGGTGAGCCCCACGTCACCGCAGGTGCAGACGCCCAGAATGCCTCAGAGGCTTGGGCCTCAGTGCCACACAGCTGACGGGCAAGGACTCTGCACAGCTCGGAAGGCGGCCTTGTCACCACCAGGCCCTGGCATGGTACAGGTGGACTGTGATGGGCTCCTAGAGGAGGGAGGCAGCTATGTGGAACGGCACAGAATGGTGGTGGAAACACCCAGCCTCGAGGTGGCTTCCCAGGAGGAAGCGAGGCAGAGGGTGAGAGGAGCCGAGTGGCCTGGTGGGCCGAGGGGGCTCGGCTGTGCCCTGAACGTCACTCACGGGGCTGCCAGCTCCGAGCCCTGGAGCCTATCTCCCAGCGAGGAGGTGGCAAGGCTGCCCAGCACCCTGGGGACGTGGGCCTGGAGTTCAAGAGTCCACACAGGGTGGAGGGGTACCAGGTACCAGCCTGGGTCTCTAGCTGGGTGTACTCAGGCCCTGCATAAGCATGTTGCACCTGAGCAGCCCACAAGGTGTCCAAGTCCAGGCTGCAGCTGCCCGCCATGAGGTCCTTGGATCCACCCTGGGAGGAGCCTCTCCTCCCCCGGAATAGAGGAGGCCCGGGGCCAGCACGGCCCACAGTCAGGCTGCAAGGCTCAGGTGAATCATCCATGTCTCTGGGCCCAAGTCACAACTGGGCAATGGTGTCCAGGAAACGTGCTCGGGACGCCCCAGGGGCCGCTAGTGTGTCAGCCCAGCTTCAGGTAGCCAGCAGGAGAGGCTGTCACTGCCTGTACTCACCCTGAGGGCTGGGGGGGGGGGGGGGGGAAGCCAGGGAGAGGCCACGGTGTCCCTGTCATATTGCTATGGAGGAAACTGGAAAACCTGAGCGTGGTGGGGGCTATGCCTCTTGGTGTCCGTTCCCTAAGCTTCTATGACAGAGAAGCAGTGGTGCACCTAAAGTTTAAGGCTGATGACAAGATCCGCCACTATGCCACTGCCGGGAGTTCAGCTCCAAAGGCACAAACAGGCTAAGGGGAAGGATGGACTACGGCTGTTCCAGGCAGAAGTCATCAAGAGAGCTCGAGACCCAAAGACCCACGCTAGGGACAGATAAGATGTACTGCGAGCCTAAAAGGTCATCGGAGCTGGGCGTGGCGGTGCATGGGAGGATGAGGCAGGAGGGTCTCTGGGAGCTCAAGGCCAGCCTGCACTGCACAGCCAGACCCTGTTTCAAAATAATAATAATAAAGGGGCTGGGGAGAGAGCCTCAGTTCAATCCCTGGTTCTGCAAAAACAAAAAACAAAAACAAAACAGAAAGAAAATCCCCCAAAAGTTACTAGAGACAAAAGAGAACTTATATTTTGAAAATAGGTAGGCATGGTGGTACATGTCTGTAATTTCAGCACTTGGGAGGCTGAGACAGGAGGATCACTGTAAGTTCAAGGCGAGTGGGGGCCCATGACTCAGTACCTTCAAGACTAGCGTGGACTATAGTGAGACCTGGATCAAACCCCACCCCTTGAGGAAAAAAAGAAAAAAGACATTTACAGCTATAAGTACATATACTTAAAAACAAAAAAGCTGAAATTGATAATATGGGCTGGGGTGTGGCTCAAGGGTACAGCACATGCCTAGTAAGCACAGGAGGCATCAGGTACCATCCCTGGCACAGCAAAAGAAACTAAAATTGCTAATACAAAATAAATAAATGTATAGACATTAAAGCTTACAAAATAAATAAATGTATAGACATTAAAGCTTTTCAAAAAAAGTTTAGAAATAAAAAAGAAACTATGATAAATGAAATAGGGCACCAAATGTGTGGCCAATGAGACTAAAAGACTGACAGGGCTGGGAGATGGCTCAGCGATGGAAGGGCCTGCTTGGCAAGCACAAGGTCCTAAGTTCAATTTCCAGTGCAAAATAAAAAGGATTAACAAAAATGACAACCTTTAAAGAGATTAAGAAAGACTAAAATGGAAAAAAATAACCAGCCATGGACTCAAGGAAGCCCCCAGGTAACTGCATAACAACTCAGATAACCTAGTGGAGCGAACCCAGGAGCAACTGCAAGCCGCGCGGGAAGGGACCCAAGACCCTGTGCAGCCTGCTGACGAGGCTGCCCACGCTCGCGCCTCTCCACCCGAGGGGCCCGACCCCAAAGCCTCCACACGCCCTGACTCTTCTCCAACTCTTCCTCAGAACCCTGAAAGGAAGGCAGTGTTCCTGTCTCGCGGGAGGCTAGTACCACCCCGGTGCCAAAGGCTGACAGACGCAGCCCTGTGATCCTTAGGAACGCAGGCGCAGCACGTCTCGACGCCATACCAGGGAAGCAAATGCGGCAGCCCATCAACCGGAGTGCGCGTCAGGACCAAGCAGGATCTATTGTGCGTGTGAGGACGGCTTAACACGAAAATCGATCAACACAACAGACCACATTAAGAGGGAGGAGGAATCACATGGGCACTGTAACGATTGTAGAAAAAGCCTGTGTAAAATTCAAGACCTTTTTCTGACGAGAGCACTTGATACATTTGGGACAGAAGGAATTTCTTCGAAACACGCAGGCCCTGGTGGGGGTGCTTGGCGGCCGGTGTGTGACCGGCACTCAGGGGATGCTGGCTTCATCCCGGCCAGTGAGGAAAGCCTGGCCGCTGGCCACCTCCCTCAAGGGCTGGGTCCAGATGGAGATTGAGATGCCTACTTTGGCCAAGGGAGTCACCACAGTTCTGGAAATCCAGCCAGAGCAGTCAAGGAAGAAAAAGTAGTAAGGAGTCCCCAGACTGGAAAAAGGGAAGTAAAACTTACAATCTGTTGGCGCACGCCTGCAATCCCAGCACTTGGGAGGCTGAGGCAGGAGGATCAGTGCAAGTTCGAGACCAGCCTGGCTACAAAAGTGAGCTCAAGGCCAGCCTGAACTGCACAGCGAGGCCCTGTCTCAAAAAGACAACAAAACAAAACAAAACAAAAAACTTTCAATGTGTAAATGGCACAATCATGCATGTAGAAACTTGAGGAAATTACAAACTCTTATTGAGAACAATTAATGAGAAAATTAGATGGAACACTATCTTGTATCCACAGAGCCTCTAGGGGTCACTGTTGCCCCAAGTGACCCATAGGCCTATGTACCCCTGGCAGAGATCTAGGCAGCATCTGCAGATGAAAAGCACCCAGCACCAATGACTTTTATGAAGCTGGAAGACTTGCATTCCTTGCTTTCAAGCTTACTATAAAGCTAGGGGCATCACACCGTATATTAGTGTAAGGACAGACACTGACGTCGCAACAGGACAGAGATCTTGAAACTAAGCCTGCGAGGGCCGCCCAAATAGCTCAGCAGATGAAAGCGCCTGCAAGCAGGGCAGGGGCCGGGGATTCAATCCCCAGGCCTGCCTGCAGGCTGAGAGGCAACTGAGACAGCGTAGTGAGCCTGTAACCCCAGCTCTTGGGAGGCCTGTAAACAGGCGGATCACTACGAGTCTGATCTAGCCGTCAGACCCTGAACACCCTGTAGGCCCTTCCCTAAAATACAAAAAAAAAAGAAAGAACAGAAGCCTATGTCTTTGGTGAGTGAATTTTTACCAGTGTGCCATTTGATAGGAAGAAAAATATTTCTTCAACAAAAGTTGCTGGCCGCCGGCCCCGCCCCAGGGAATACTAAAATAGTTGACAGAGGCTGGGCCTGGTGTCTGCATGCCTGTAATCCCAGTGCTTGGGAGGCTGAAGACAGGAGAATCACTATGAGTCTGATCTATGGAGTGAGACCCTGTAGACCCTGTCCTAAACTCATATATAAAAAAAAAAAAAGTTGCTGGCTGGGCATAGTGGCGCAGGCCTGTAATCCCAGCACTTGGGAGGTCAAGGCAGGAGGATCAGTGTGAGTTTGAGACCAGCCTGGGCTACAAAAGTGAGCTCAAGGCCAGCCTGAAGTGCATAGTAAGACATTGTCTCAAAAAGACCAAAAAAAAAAAAAAAAAAAAAAAAGTTGCTGGGAAAATAGGATACCTCTGTGCAAAGGAAACCGGAACCTTTACACCACTCACAAGGACCGAAATTTAAGGGCTGACAATGTAAAATTCATAGGCAATGACAACAAAAAAGAAAGTTGGGACTTCATTAACACTTAAAACTTTCCTGGCTTCTAAGAACCTTTTTTTTTTTTTTTGCAGAACCGGCGATCGAACTCGGTACCTTGCACTTGGCAGACAGGTACTTGAGCTCGAGCTATCTCCCTGGCCCCAAGAACTTTTGTTTTTGAGACAGGTCTTGCTATGTAGTTGAGGCCTTGAACTCACGAGTTACTCCTGCCTCAGCCTCCTGAGTAGCCCAGAATGAGAAAAACCATTTGCACATCACCTGATGAGTTGTTACCAGAACATAAAAAAAAACTACAACTCAACCATAGACAACTGGCCACTGAGATAGTTCAGCGGTCTCAAGCGCCTGCTTAGGAAAAGCTTAGGCAACTGCAGGGAGTGCAGTTTGATCGGTTCAATCTGTTCAATCCTCAGCATCACATGCTGCACCAGCCCCACTCCCAGGGCAGGCCGAGTTGGCCACTAAAATAAAAAAAAGAAAACCAGACCACCAACTCAAACTCTAACTGGGCAAACGACAAACACAGACACTGCTCCCGAGTGGCTATGTGGACAGCCTATGGGGAAGGACAGGCGGCTGGCATTGCTAGTTACCAAGGAGACGCAGATAGGGCTCTGAGGACTGCCTCCTGCTGGCTAGGACGGCCGCCATTAGGAAGCAGAGGAGTGAGGCAGAATGGCTGAGTCACCAGCGTGGTCAGGGACAAGAAGACGGGGTGTACTAGTACGCTTAACCACACTCCCAGGCTTACTCTGAGCAGGGTCTTGCTGTCTTGCCCAAGCTGGCCTCCAACTTGCCATCCAGCTGCCTCAGTCTCCCGAGCAGCTGCTCAGGAGGACAAAGCGACTACACAACACCTGGCTTGGACTTGCACCATTTTTGTCTGGGACCTGAGCATCCCATGCTTGGCATCCACAGGAGGTCCTGGCACCAATTTCCAAGGACAAGGGTGCGCACACGCACACACACACACCCCCCCGACACGCTGGGGTAACCAAGCTGCAGGTGGAGCACTGCTGAGGCATGCTGCGGTACCACGCGATCGGCACAGGCCAGGCCCACCTGATAGGGGTGTGGGAGACGCGTCCACGTCCCTCTGGACCAGCTCAGCAGGCGGCAGCTCCACCTTGTCTTCTTCAGGGCCCCAGCGGCTCTTCCGCTTTCGTTTGGCAGTGGCCGTGGAGGCTGAGGCCAGCTTGCTGGGGATGGCCTGAGCCGGGGGCATGGCAGGCATGGGGGCAGCTGGGGCAGGGCAGGCGGTGGCTGGGGGCAGGGGTCCGGCCAGGGCGTCAGGAGGGGACCTGTGCCTCGGGCCGAGGTCAGGTGCTGTGAGGGTGCCAGGGGAGCCCGCCTTGGCTCTCCGGAACTCCTCCAGCTTCTGCCGGTAATATCTGTAGCCGTGGCTGTTGGGTTCATACAGAAAGCTGCAGGGACAAAGGCGGGGACAGGTCAGCAGGCCCCAAGCACCAAGTCCACGTCAGGCTGTGGTCTCTACCCCACCTCACACCTGGCCAGATGAAGTCCGGTGGGCCTGGCATGGTGAGTGCCATGAGGTGCTACGGCCTCACTGCTCTGCCCTCCAGCCAGAGGCCATGCCTAGCCCCCACCCTCCTGGCACTGACTGCCAGGAGCTACTGCCCAAGGTCTCAGTAAATTGCCCAGGCTGACTTTAAACTTGTGATCCTCCTGTCTCAGCCTCCTAAGTAGTTGGGATTACAGGTGTCATAGGTCAAAAAGGACCCAGTGAGAGATCTTCGTAAAAATTAAAGAGAAAAGTAAATCAATGTGCATGCCTGGAATGGTTGTGCACACCTGTAATCCCATCTACTTGGGGGCGGAGACAGGAGAAGCCCTTGAACCCAGGAGTTCAAAGCCAGCCTGGGCAACACAGGGAGAACCTGTCTCTTGAAATAAATAAATAAGGGGCCAGCGAGATGGTTCAGTGGTCTAAAGAGCCTGCTTGGAAAGCTCAGGCAACTGCAGGGACTGCGGTTCAATCCCTGGCACCACATGCTGCGCCAGCCCCACCACCAGGGCAGGCTGAGCCAGCCATAAAATAAGTAAATAAAGAAACAAGCAAACAAACAAATAAATAAAATAAAAATTTAAAAAAAAAAAAAAAGAAAGAAATAAATAAGTAAACCCCACAAAGGTTTCAAGAAGGACAAAAACCACATGGCTAGAGCTGAAAAGACATCCATAGTCCGGCGACCTCAGACAGGGCTCAGGTCTGCCCTCCTGGAGGGTGTGCTCACAGCTGAGGGCACTGTCGGGGGTGGGGGTGGGGGTGGGGGGGTGGTGGTGATGACACACGACATGGACAGATGGACAGACGACGACTTGGCCTGTGAAGCATGCTCTTGTCCCAGCCCTTCCCTCTGGCCTTCCCTGACATCCCTCTGCCAGGAGGCTCCTGCCTTGGAGCTGGCTGGCTTCAGACCAAACCTCTGGGCCCATGAGCCACCACCACCACCACCACCACCACCTTCTCCTCAAGCCACGGATGTCTGGCTTCAGCCAAGTATTGAAGTGAACCAGCCCATAGCTGAGCCAGGCCAGGGAAGGTGGTGGGAGGCAGCGAGGCCCCTTGGGTTCCACTCAAGTCCAGGGCTGGCAGGCCGAACCCTGCCCAGAGCCCAGGGACACTGTGGCGTCTCTCCAGCCAGTCTGCTTTGCAGCGTAGGTTCACCTCAGCCTGTGCCCAACCCCACCTCATCCAGTGTATTTGGATGTCTTCATAAATGCCTCATCTAAGCAGACACACACGCCTTTGCCGTGTGCTCTGATTTGAGCAGGCCCTACCCCAAACACTCAGACGAGGTGGAGAACACACTGTGGGGTTTCTGGGAAGGGCTGGGGGAGGTAGGGGCCCTCCAGAACGCAGGCGCCCTCTCCAGGTGTGGCCGCCCCACCTTGGGCTTCCTTGCTTCCAGAATGCTGAGCTGAAATAAACCTCTTTCCCCCAAGAAACACCAAAGCTCAGGCGCTCTACTGTAGCGGTGGAACGCTGGATACACAGCACTGCCGCCCACCACGCTCCCCGCCCTCGTCTTCTCCCCTGTTAAGATCCTGGCAGGCCAAGCTACTAGACCCTGTGGTGTGAAATCTGGGTGTCTTCCACCTAAAGATCCATGGAGGCTCAGGAGCTGCAGGAGGGTGGAGGCACTGGGGCCTCTGGGAGCCGTGGCCAAGCTCGTGGGTGCACTTGACCTTTCTGGGGCCTGCAGTTGCCTGGCACCCCAATCACCAGAGATCAACTGCCTGTAGTGCACACTGAGAGCCCGCAGCCGTGCGGCTCCCCACTTTGGTCTAAGGGTGAGCAGAGAGCACCCCGGCCAGGCACGGTGCCAGCCATCTCAGGAATGTGCTTGGTGAGCTGGACACCCACCAGCGCACTCCCGAGCAGACGGAGGCCCACGCAGGAGGCCCAGGGCCGCGGAGCTCTCAGCACCTCTCAGCTGTGACACAGGAGGAAGGCTGGGGACGCCTGAGGACAAAGCCACCTGGTTCATGCCCTCCCTCCTGCAGAGCTGCTCCTCCAGGTGCCCTGAGCACAGCCACAGGCAGCTGTGCCAGCCCCCGCTCAACCGAGTCTAGACAGACCTGGCCCTGGGGCCACTGCCACTGGGCCCTCTGTCCCATATAAGCCCAGAGGTCCTTGTGAGCGTATCACCCTGCCGCAGCAGCCTCTAAGGCCTTCACCAGGCTTGTATGAAGCAGGGAGTGACAGTCCCCAGGTCCGGTGGCCTCCCACTTGCAGAGCAGGCACTGAGCCTTCTGGATGGGTGAACACGCACGAGGAGCCAGGCCACCCTCGAGGGTGAACTTGTAGCTGTGGTCTGAGGGTCACAGGGCCACTGTGGGCCCTGCACACAGCAGGGTCCTCCCTCCTTAGAATCCCCACATCACCTTCCAGTCCCCTTATGCTAAGTGGGAGACCCCAAGAACACAGAACAAACAGGGTCAGGAAAGAGCCAGCCCCAAGCCTGAGGAACCCACTGGACACACAGCAGCAGCTCCCCACCCTGAGCCAGTGGCCCCTGCTGGGCCTGTGAATTTCTACTCATGAGCTCGGCCTGGCCCAGCCGGAGGCTCCCACCTGTCACAGAGGGAGCAGGCAGATGCCCACAGGCTGCTGGAACGCACAGCCCCAAGGCGCCACACACCGGGCTTGGTGACACCTTGAAGCCACTCAGTAAATGGCCGTGAAGGGCAGAGCCAGGCTCCAGGGCAGAGACTCCTGCAGTGGGATCCCTGTGTCCTCCGGCAGTGCGGGGTCTGGGTCAGGGCGCCCTTACCTGAAGGCCTGGTTCTCGCGGTTGTTCTGGAGGGCGATGGTTTCCACCTCGGGACCCCCATCTGCTATGAACCTGGCCAGCTTTTCTGCAAGGTTCTTGACCTCTTCATCCTCTGGGGGTGAAACTTTAAGCAGGCTGTCAGTACTGAGCTCAACTCACCACACCCAACAGCCTAATCCTGCTAAGAGCCCACGGGCAATGCGGGGGCACAAGTCGGGGCGATGCAAAGAAAAACAGGCAAATGGGAAGCCGGTTACTACACGGGGACCAAACCAGAGTCAACACAACAGCACACCTGAGCCCCACCCAGGGGCCCCACCCAGAGAGCCCCACCCCAAGAGAGTGGGCGCCATGGCTCTGGCTTTGGCCCAGTGCTGCCCCAGGGGCCGCAGGGTGGTTCGGAGAGCGGGGACACGGCTGCAGGGCACAGCGAGCCGGCTTCTGCTGCCCGACAGCACCTGGCTGGGGTTCTACACCCTTAAAGCCAAGGACGGCCCGGCACCCCCAGCTCCCCCACTCATCTGCCTGCTACCTCTGCCCTTGCCCTGCCCCAGCAGCAAGCACTGCTCTCACAGAGCCCAGCCCCAGGGCTTGACCCAGGCCCCCAAGTGCCCTGCACTGTGCTCTTCAGGACACTGGGGAGGTGGTGTCACCGTGTCACCAGTGTCCCTGCTGCCCAGCAGGGAGGGCACCGCAGAGGGGAGTCTGGCGCTGCCACTGCAGCCCCACTGCACCTCAGGCCCCCCCAGGCCCCCTGCCCTCCTCCCACCTACCTCTCGGAGGGGCTGCCTGCGACCTCTGCGCCTCCTTTCTTAGCTCAGCCACCTTCTTTCTGTAGTACAGGAATTCCCTGCTATTCTTATCATGCAAAAACCTGGAGAAGAAGAGACGCGCAGAGGCCAGGGTGAACCTGGGGGCTGGGGACCCCGCGCGAGCGGGCGGGCGGGTAGCTTCTTCCATGCAGACGCCGCGGAGCCCTGGTGGCCTCGGGTGTGCAGCCGCGTGCTCAGCTCAGTGCCGGCAGGCGCCAGGCCCGGGCACCGGGACAATTCCACAGACACACCGACACCGTGCAGCAGCGAGCGCGCTGCGGTACTCACGCGAACGCCGGGTTATCCTTGTAGTCCTCCATAGCTACTTTCTCTAACTCGGGGCCTCCTTCTGCCACAAATCGGGCCAATTGCTCTATCACTTTCCGAGTCTCGGCTCCCTCTGGGGGTGAAACTTTAAGGAGGCTGTCAGTACTGGGGTTCCGCTCCCACACCCCACAGTCAATAGGCACACTCGCACTACAGACCAACGACAGAGGGGCGGGGAGCAGAGGTGACAGGCCGAGGTCGCCAAGTCCCGGTCCAGGCACAGAGCATCAGCGAGGGGCGCGAGGGCCGCGGGGCCCGAGTCCATCCCTGGGCTGCAGGGGCTTTGTGTGGAACATATCCGGCCTCCCCTGCTTGTCTGGGTTTTGGGGGGTGGTGTTGGAGGGGAACGCTTAATTCTTTTCTTTGTCAGTTTTCAGTATAACACATCAGTTCCCTTCCATCCTTCAAAGGTGACAAATCCTTTTACAATTAGCATTACGAACTCTGACTCTGGGTGGGTCTCAATCCACTGCCATCAACGTCCTCACAGGAGCTCCGTGGCCGGCGGAGCCTCTTCCAGCTGGCTCCCAGAGCTCCGGGGTCATCTCACACACTTCCTGCCCACACCTAGAGCCCGCCAGCTCTCCAAGAAGTCCTGGCTTCCGTCAGTGAGAAACTGCTCCAAACCATCTGGGCGCTAGGCTGCCCGCGGCAATGGGCTTAACCATTATCTCAGGGCCTTGGCAGGGCACAGAGCTACAAAGATATATTTTTATACACGGATTAGCCTCCCCACCTGAGCCACGCAGCACTTGCTCTTGTGCTTCTTGCCGGCCTGTCTGAGGCTAGTCTGCCAGCCACTCTACAGGGCATGTCCCTTTTGTGGAATTCACACGAGAAATTTCTTGTCGTCAGCAGGTAGGACACCTGGTAATCAGACTAGGTGCTGCATCTCTAGTGACGTAGTGACCCTTTTGAGGGGTGTGGGGGTGGGGACAGGGTTTCACTATGTGGTCCAGGTTGGCCTTGAACTCCCAGGAATCCTCCTGCCTCAGCCTCTTGAACACTGGGATTACAAGCACGCCCCACCACACTTGCCTTCCAGCTCTCTGCAGCAAATCTTACTCCCCTGCTGCTTAGGCTGCTGTGGAGATTTGAGGCCAGGGACGTGTGGTCTGAGGAGGACTCTATGAGCCCCACGGTGGCCTGCACCTGACTTGCCCCAGCCTCACCTTCCTCCCACGGTCCAACACGAACCATGACCCTGTTGCTGCTTCTAGAAGCAGGGCACTCGGGAGGCCACATCAACAGGTGACCAACAAGGGCCTTAACAGGCAGGGCGAGGCCCCAGCTGCCAGCTCACAGCGGTGACACAGGGCCTGGCTGGCTCCTGACAGTCGACAGCCAGCACCCTCTGAGCAAGGGAGCTGCAGCCTGGTTCGGCACCTCAGGGTCCCCCAGCTGGCTCTTGCTGTCGGGGCAGACTGTTTCCAGGCTTCCACATGGCTCAGGGCCCAAAAGGCACATGCATAGGCCAGGTCCCCAGGAGCGCTGTGGGGGTGCCCTCTACCCTTCACCATCACCAAAGATCGCTCTGTCCCTAGGACAAAACCATGTCCTGAGCCTGCACACCTACCCCACAGGCCCAGACTGGCAGGGATGGTGGTCCCCATCTTGTGTCAGAGGAGGAGGGACATAAGGACACCCTTTTCCACTGCTGTCCCAAGATGGGCCACACTGGTCCATTTGCTGCCCCACCCCCCATGCCCAGGGCAAAGCCCTGGCCTGCTGCCCGCGGTCCCAAGGCTGTTCCCCATGTCCTCCTATGTTCTGCACCGTCCAAAGGCCCTACCCTGGCCAGCAGCTTAGCCTGGAGGCCTGGGGACCACAGATGCACCTGGGGAGCAGCAGATGGATGAGAGGAAGAGGGAGCGCAGTCCCCACCCCACAACTTACCTTTGATCTCCAGCCACTGCTCGTAGTCTTCCTCTTCATCCTCGTCAGGGGCCTGGAACACACTCGGGCGCTGGGCCACGGGCAGCTGCTTGGCATGTGAGTAGTTCTTCACCTGGCCCAGGGGGCTGCCCAGCCCCAGGCCGGCCCGCTTGCTCAACAGCAGGGGCCTCTTCGCAGTGCTGACGCTGGGCGTGGGCGCGCTGGGGGGGGCGCTCAGGGGCGGATCTGGGGGTAGAGGAAAGAAGCACACTCAAATCTGCAGCACGCGTCACCCCTTCCCAGCCAACCAACTCTGTAGGCCCCGCGTCCCCACTGGGGGCCCAGCTGTGCTCACGGAGGCCACCGAGGCTGTCAGAGCTCCCTAGCCAGAAGGACGCACACAGACCAGCCTTGCCTGGCACAGGCCGGGCCAGCCCTCCTGGATCAGACGCAAACTCAGCCGGGCTCAGGGGCATCCCCAGACCAGCCTCAAATGGCAGGCAGGTGGAGCCAGCCTTGGGGCGAGTGGGGGTGGGGGTGGGGTGGGCGCTCACACAACTCCTCTCTGTCACCCTTCTGCATCTGGTGGACAAGCTCTCAGCTGCTCGAGAAACCTGGCAAAGGCCAATAATCGGCTGTTTCACCAGTACAGAAAGTCTTAGACGGGTGAACCGCACACCCTGGATGTGTGTGTGGGGGTGTTCCGTCCCTTGCACTGGAGCTGCCATCAAGTGGGAAGGAGGGGAGAGCACTGGGGGACGTGGTGGGGCACAGTCTGGAAGCCCTGGGGATGGACCCTTCTAAGCCACGCACTACTACCGAGGACCCATGGGTGCAGAGACAGCCACAGCAAGGTGGGGTGGCATAGCATGCGGTGGCCAGCCCCCAACCCCTCGGCTGTGCCCCAGAATAGCCCTGTGTGTGGGCCTCACGTGGGCCCCAGGGTCCCCTGTGTAAAGTAGGGCTCGTGGGTCTCGACGGGAACCTTGCTACACTAAAGAAAAAGCAGGAAAGCAAACAACACTGCCACTGCAGCCCGAGTGACAGGATGATGGCAGGGCTGTTACCAGGGTCCTGTCGGGAGCCGGAGGGAAGGGCTGTGCTTGCTGTGGTGTTTTTTGTTATTAAATCAAAAGATCAGAGACATAAACGACAGGGCCTGGACACTGTCTGCTCCAGGGAGAGAGCACTGGAGCATGGGGGGCACTGAGGTGGCCTGGATCCCCCGGTGCACAGGGAGCATGTGGTGCATGCCGCTGCCCTGTGATAATCGCCAGTCACTCACAGGCTGCCTGCTGCTCCAAAGCCCGCTGCTCTTGGCCGCAGCCGAGGTGTCTGAGGCAGCCCAGTGCTATGTACACCTGTCTGCACGCGGCCCTTTGAGATACCGCCGCCCTCTCCACCCTTCCCTGCTGCCCCAGGAAAGGGGCCCCACCTGACCCCACCAGAATCTGGCTTCTTGGACCCTGCACAGCTGGGACAGCAGCTTGCCCCTGGTACCAGTGTGGTGACGGGCAGAATGGAAGCGTTCAATGAACTCAGGCGAGCTGGACGGCTCTGATGCGGCCCTGTCCCTCCCAGCACGCAGGGCCTGGGGCTCGGGATGCGCTTCCTCACCTGTGCTGGTCTGCGCTTCCTGCAACTTCAAGAACTGCTGCAAGAAACTGCCGTCGTTGGCGAACTTGTTGGAGATGCAGGAGTTCTGCGCGTTTGCAACTCTAGAAGCCAGAGCAGAAACAAAGGGTGAGGCAACAGGAAGGTGCGGGGTGGGTGCCGCTTCCCCTTAGAGGGACCTGGCCTTTGCCTCCCCAGGGGCGCTGAGGGACAACGGCTTGGAGCACACGGCTGGCCCTGGCAGGCTAAGGAGAGCAGCACCGCACTATCTCTGCCTGAACGCCACTGTTCCAGTTCGAATGGCCTCCCTGGACACGACACGATGGCTCTTTCCATTTTGGTGCCAGGGACTCAACTTGGGCCTCCTGAGCCCTGCATCTCCACCTCATAATAATTTATGTTATTCACCTCGTGCCATAATTATACGGTACCATGATGAAATAACTTAAATGTTGGTGGAAAATAAAACACAAACCTGACCCGAACTTCATGCCCCTATTTTTTTCACCTCACTACTGGGAATCGAAATTCAGACCTGCAATGAGTAACATCTCGAGCCTCGTCCTTTTTTGGAGGGGCAGTTTTGCGAAGTCCCCCAGGCAGGACTCAAATAGGCTCTTTCTGCCTTAGGCTCTTCGGATGCCAAGATTGCAGGCACACAGCACCTCGCCTGGCCTCTTCAAACACAAATCCCAAATTTGGTGTTTTGGTTCTCACAGTGAGAAAACCGCTTATTTCCAAAGACTTTTGTGCTCACATCCACCCACCCGATGTCCCCGTGCTGCTGCCCATGCCCAGGTCTGTGGTCGCTCACTCTTCAGGAGACCCTCAGGGAGGCCACCCTGTGGGCCTTTGCCAACTCCAGGGGTGCCAGCCCACACAGTCCCTTGACAACCGGTGCAAATGCTGCTGAGCACCCTGGAGGCGCCAGGCCCTGTCCAAACCACCCCCTGCCAAGAAGCCACAGCCACCGGAAAAGGTAGAAATTCAAACAGCTGGAGACATGGCTGAGTAGTGGGCGCATGAGGCCCTGGGTTCCACCCTCAATGTGGCACTCCTCCAAAAAAAGATGACAAAGCCCCTCTACGCCCTTAGTGTCCTCAGGAGAAGCAGGTAGAAAACCCAGCTCTGTGATATCCCCTTTCGCACCCATAGGCTCTCACCTATTCCTGGCTTGACCTAGGCCTCCTGGTGGCCCAACAGAGGCTGCTGGGCTTCAGGCCACCTCCACTCTTGAGACACACTGGTGCCCCTGTGCTAGAAGCGCCACAGAGCCCACGTGGGGTCTATAGCACTTTCTTTTCTGCTGCTGGGGGTAGAATTCAGGCCTCACACATGCTAGGCAGGCACTCGCCACTGCGCCACCCTCCAATCCGGAGTCTAGGTTTTGTGTGCACCTATGTGTGTATGTGTGTGTGTCTTTTTCTGAGACAGGGTCTCGCTATGCAGTTCAGGCTGGCCTTGAACTCACTTTTATAGCCCAGTCTGGTCTTGAACTCGCACCAATCTTCCTGCCTCAGCCTCCCAAGTGCTGGGATTACAGGCGTGTGCCACCACGCCTGGAGAGTCTAGGTTTTTGATGTGTGTTGCATGTCTGACCCTCCCCCCACCCCCCACAGCTGGGGATGAGAAATAACTGTGGAGGCATGAGTTGGCAGGCTGGCCCCCGGGCCAGTACACAGTCCTTGTTTCTGTCCCCCACACTGAGCTTCCCGGGGGCCCTGGTCACTCCTTGCACACTCTAACTGCGGCCAGTTATGAGCATGTGCCGAGGCTCAGAAGCTGAGACCGTCTGCCCACAATCCCGAGAAACACGGGCCCAGGAGGTACTCACTCGCCAGGGTGTGGGGGCTGAGGGCTGGCCACCTGGTTCTGTTTGGCTTTCTGTTCCATTTTGGCTTCAATTTCCCGTTTCTTCTGAGCAATGAGCTCTTCTTGGTGAAGGATATTCATGTTCATCTTTCCAGACTTGGGGGGAGCAACACCAAACCACCGGTTGGCCTTCCCTGGGGAGAGAGGAGCAACAGACTGCTTTGGCTCCACAGACGCCCGGGACAGGCAACCGGGCAGTTGCTCTTCTTTTGGATTCATCCGTTGAGCCCTCCGTGCAGTCAGCAGACGCCGAGCACCTGCTACCTCGCTGCCCTGTGGCTCTGAGGCTTTCACCCACCCAGTGCTTGTCTCCGGCTGCGGGCACTACAGACCCAGAACAAACTAAGCACATAAATAACTGCAAGTTGTGGTCAGAACTCTGGCGGAACCGCAAAAGGCTGAGACAGAGTACAGCGGCGGACCGACAGCTACAGCCATGAGAAAACAGCCAGCAGAAGAGAACGCGCAAGTGGGAACTAGAGTACAAGGAGCTGGCTTCATGAAAACCCAAAGGATGAATAGGGAAAGAAGGAGGGGGTGCCAAAAGCCCCGGGCTCTGAGGTTGGGCAGGGGTTCAGAGTGGCTGAAGCAAGCTGCTCTAGGGCCAGGCAGAGGCCGGGCAGGGTGAACACCTCAATTTCACTTTAAACACTTGGGGGGAGGGGGGCATTAAGCTTAGCAAGATCCAATGGAACTTTTTTTTTTTTTAACTCTATTTACTTATGTTATGGCCGGCTAAGCCTGCCCTGGGGTGGGGCTGGCGCAGTATGTGGTGCCCAGGATCAAACTGCAGTCCCTGCTATTGCCTAAGCAGGTGCTTTAGACCACTAAGCTATCTAGGCAGCCCAAATAGAATTGTTTAGTCTTAAATACATTCTAGTAATTAGGTGATTTTGTTTCCAGTGGGACAGAGAGTAAAATCCAAATTCTGGAAACTGTTTTTCCAAGCCTTGTTAGAAATGTTTCTCCTCCTTAGCTGTTTTATCCATCAAAGGGACAAACACGGCCCACCCTAGGATCTTTGCAATTGCTGGCGCCCCAGCTCTGGGGCGGGCTGTCCACCTGGCTTTCCCACAGCTTAAAGAGGCCTTTCCTGCCTCTCCTCTCCTCACATCAGCACACCGATTTCTCTGTAAATATCTGGTGCCGGGGCACTGCCACCTCAGTTCGCGGACGAGAGCCCTGTTTTGGTGCCTGCTGCATGCTTGGCGCCTAGCACAGTGCCTGGTACACATCACTTGCTGGCTGGATAAATGCATCCTATTCTGGGGCGGGGGTGTAAGAATAAGATTTGGGGGAAAGTGGATTTATAAGTCCTGACAACGTGTGCACCGAGTGCTCCAGAACGTTCAAAAAGGCACCTTGTCCAGAGAGAGCGGGACTCAGGTCAGAAAAAAGCTGCTATAAAAAGGGGCGCAGGTCAGCCCAAGATTGCCGCCCTTTCTAGGGTCGCAGCTCAGAGCGACCCTGAAGGCAGTTTTTCAGCAAGCAACCCAAAGTTGACCCCGCGAGACAGCTTTGGTGTAAAACCCGGCGCCTTCAGCGGACCAGGAGGGAGCGACAGGCAAGCTGGGTCTGGGGTCTCAGAAGATGGGGGTACAGAAGTCGACACTATGTGCTGCCTAAGGGCCGAGGCAAGGGATCCGTAGGTCGGGGCTGGACCCAGAGGAGATCGAAGCCGCGACACACAGCCAGGAACATCCAGGCAAGCGCCCGAGGGGAGGCGGGGGCTGTTACCTGCAACATCCCGGTTGTCCATCTTGAGACTCATCCAATCCCACAATGCTTAGGTGCCACCTGAAGGAACCTGTTATAGTGCGCATGGCCTCATGGGAGGTGTAGTCTGCATCAGTCACGCACGTCCCGTTGCTGCCAAATATCGGTGAGCTGCACCATAAAAAGCAAGCCTCAGCCTAATGGATATGTAAAGTCTTGGTCCTGATGACCCGGAGTGTGTGTTATCCTTTCGCCCACCTTTCTTTATCCGCGGCCAACCCTAATTACAGACTACACATCCCAAGATGACCTTTGGGTCAGATCTCGCGAGAGCCACTAGTGGGCCCGGCCCCGCCCCGCGCGCTTGCTTCCGCCTTCCTGTGGAGGCGGCTTGTTGTTGTGGAGGCCAAAATGGCGGCTCAGGCGGCGGCAGCGGCTCAAGCTGCTGCGGCCCAGGCAGCGCAGGCCGAGGCGGCCGAGTCGTGGTACCTGGCACTCCTGGGCTTCGCTGAGCACTTTCGCACTTCCAGTCCGCCGAAGATCCGCCTTTGCGTCCACTGCCTGCAGGCCGTGTTCCCTTTCAAGCCGCCACAGCGCATTGAGGCCCGCACGCACCTGCAACTCGGGTCGGTGCTCTACCACCACACGAAGAACAGCGAGCAGGCGCGGAGCCACCTAGAGAAGGCGGTGAGTGAGGCCAGGCCGCGGCGCAGGCGCTGTGCGGGTCTCCCGACGGGCGGGAACTGGGGCCCAGCGTCCCTGGGGTGGCCGGGTCTGCGTTCTTCTCTCCCGGCCCTCTGGCCTCGCCCTTCGTCTATTTCCGTTTCTGGTGACAGTCAGGGCTCCGGGACTTCCCCTCCTCAGGGGACTGAGAAAGTTGCTGCTGCTTAGAATTCGCAGGGTCCTCAGATCCTCAAGTTCTCGGGTGGACAACACTCGTTGGTGGCACTGGGCCGTGGGGACACCGCAGAGCGTTCTGTGGGCCCCTGAGCGCCCGCGCGAACTCGCCCCTCAAGTGACTCGGGATAGGGGAGGGTCAGGTGACAGTGGATCGGGATGGGGAAGTCAGGGTGACAGTTGCATGGGTGGATGCATCGTAGCTGAAGGGACTTGGAATAGAAGAGGGTCAAGGTGACAGTAACTCAGGATAACAGAGGGCCACGGTGACAGTTCAGGCACCGCCTTTGAAGCGGGCATCAGCTTCTCTGGAGACCCAGGAGGGTGTCGCGGGCCAACTTCCATTAGCCCGGAAGTCTACACGGTCCTGTGCCCCCCTCAGCGCGGGTGTCGGGTGGGGATGGCGAGGCAGAGCCCAAAGGTGGGCGTTTGCGGTCTGTGAAGAGGCGAAACAGGGAATCTGCTTTGCGGGAGCCCCCACCCTCTACTTTTCTTGTAATGCCTTGGCCCTTAAAAAACTGTGGCTGGTATTTTGCACCCAATTTAGTACACTCTCTGGGTGTAGATTTCTTTCCTTGGTGTGTAGTACTGCATTGTAACCTTTTACTGAGCTACACCCTCAGCCCCGCATTTCTCATTTTTGAGGTGGGGTGTCCCGCAAAATTGGGTTCAGATTTATGATCATCCTACCACAGGCTTCCACAGTGTTGGGATGACAGTGCCTGTCAGTACCCCTGGCCTGTTTAACCTCACAGCAAAGCCGTGCTCTTATCAGACCACACCTCCCTTTTTATTATTATTATTGTTGTTGTTGTTATTGTTCATTTGAGACAAGGTTTGGCTATATAACCCAGGCTGGCCTTGCACTCTCAGCAGTCCTCTTGCCTCAGCCTCCTGAGAGTCTTTGGGATGATAGATGTGCACCACTGTAGCCCCAACTATATACTGATTCAAGGAGAAACTTGAAAAGAATGAAGCATATAGTCCAGTAATAGGGCATTTATCTAGTATGTGTCAATCTCTACTTCTGCCAGAAGAAAAAAAAGAGCTGGGTCACTTGTGATTCCAGTCCTGAGGAGAGGCTGAGGCAGGAGGGCCTTTGTAAGTTGAAGCCAGCTTGGACTGCATAGTGAGTTGAAGGCCAGCCCAAACTGCACAGCAAGACCCGGTCTCAAAAAACCTGAAACAAGACTGAGTGTAGTGGTACGCCTGTAATCCCAGCATTCGGGAGGCTGAAAACAGGAATCACTATGAGTCAGATCTACTTTGTGAGACCCTGTAGACCCTGTTCTGAATACAGAAGACGAAAACGAAGATGACGACAACCTGAAACAGAAAAGTTAGAAGAGACCTTTAGTCCTCAAAATCGACCTCATTGTTTCAGAAGAGAGGTGGTCTGGTCTCTGAGAGGTGAGGTGATTTACCTAAGGCCACACAGTGAGTTGGGAACAAAAGTCGAGTTCTTCCCTGGCTTTACTCTTGCCTCCTTTCCTGCCAGGGCTCTGTGTTCTGTGAAGTTTTTCCCTCGCTCATGTAGCAGATACTAGTTCATACTGATGGGCCAGCCCTGTGTCTCACACTGTGCTCTGGCTGAAACTCTCTGGGCCTCAGAAGTTTATGTTTCAGGGAGGGAGACAAGCAAGCTGTGTGTAGGAAAAGGTGAGGAAGTGACCTGATAGCCCTCTGTGGTGCTGTCGTGCTCAGTGACAGTAGCCACAGGTGTCTCTGCGAGAGTGATACTGAGTAGTCTGGAATGGTGAGGCAGGGTCCCAAGCCCAGTGAAGGGTTCAGGTCAGTGGACCAGAGAACGTGAGCTGGGAGGGGACCAGTGGTGGTGGCTGGGCTTTAGAGACCACAAGCACCAAGCCCGGCCCTAGCACCTCCAAGTGTGTGTGAGATCAAAACCCTTCCCTCTCCCTGTCCCATGCCTAGCCCAGTGGCTCCCAAGTCACTGTGCGTACTGTTTTACCCACTCAGCCTTGTCTGAGGGATGCAGTCAGGCCTGAAATTGCTCCCTTAGCTACTTGGTTTTAGGGCCTGTAATTTAACCGCTCATCCTTACAAAGTGCCTGTGCACAGTGTCACAGCACCTCGCTCCTCCTTGGTCCTTGGTGGTCCTATCCTCCAGCCTAACACTTAGAAGCCTCTCTCTCAATTTAGTTGCATCCCCAGCTGGCATCTCATTTCATCTTATCTCTCTTCTCTCTTCTCTTCTCTTCTCTTCTCTTCTCTTCTCTTCTCTTCTCTTCTCAGACAGGGCCTCATTATGCAGTTCAGGCTGGTCTTGAACCCACAGTGATCCTCTGGCCTCAGCCTCCCAAGAGCTGCTGAGTTTACAGGCATGCACCACCATGCTGGACTGCAAACATGCATTTTTAAAAATCACTTCATTCTTTTGTTCCTTCTACCTAGGATCTCAGGCTAGTACTAAGCACATGCTCTACCACTGAATTACGCTATACTCCCATCCCCTTCGCTCTTTTTCACTTTTTTTTTTTTTTTTTGTCTTTTCGAGACAGGATCTCACTATGCAGTTCAGGCTGGTCTTGAGCTCACTTTTGTGGCCCAGGCTGGTCTCGAACTCACGTTGATCCTCCTGCCTCAGCCTCCCAAGTACTGGGATTACACCAGCCCCTTCATTCTTTCCGTCTTTATTTTCAACTTATTACCTAGGCCAGTCTCAGAATTGTGGGCTCAAGTGATCTTTCAGCTTCAGCTTCCCTAAGTAGCTAGGATTACAATGATATACCACCATGACCGATTTTTCATTAATGGTTCATTTTGTTCAGAATGCAACTATTACCTTTCTTCTCTTCTCTGCCAGAGCCACTCATCAAAGAATCACAGCCAAGCACAATGATATGTCCCTATAGTCTCGGCTACTCCAGAAGTTGAGGATTTTCTTGAACGTGGGAATTTGTGGCCACCCTAGGCAATGGAATGAGATGTTTTCTGTTAAAAAAAAAAATGCAGGGGCCAGGCGTGGTGGTGCACATCTGTAATCCCAGCACTTGGGAGACTGAGGCAGGAGGTTTGGTGCAAGTTCTAGACCAGCCTGGGCTACAAAAGTGAGCTCAAGGCCAGCCTGAACTCCATAGCGAGACCCTGTCTCAAAAAGACAAAAGAAAAAAAAAAAAAACCAAGTGGTGAAACACCTGTAACCACAGCATCCTGCTCTAGGAGGCTGAGTCCGGAGGATGACAAGTTTGAGCCCAGCCTGGGCAACTTTGGGACCTATTGAGACCCTGTCTCAAAAAAAAGGCTAGGGAAGGAGCTTAGTCCAAAGGCCCTGGGGTCATCCCCAGAAGAGGGGGGCGTGCATAAGGGTTTCTCTTGGAGGGGTCTACTGGTTTCTAGTTCTGTATAGCTCAGTAACATAGTGCCTGCTTCGTCCTGAGTTCAATTAAAAAAAACTAAAAACTAAAAAAAAAAAGGAGCTTCTAGTTTTTTTGGGGGGAGGGGCAGGGTAGCAAGAGAAACAACAGAATATTTTTTAAAAGATATATGGCTTTCAAATTTTTTTTTTTTTTTTTTTTCTGTTTTCTTCATGATCATGCTCTGCTGTTCTTTACTGGATGAATTTTTCTCTTGTTATAAGTACTTAAAGGGCAGGAGCAGGGGACCACAGTTGGATCCCTGGCACCACATACTACTCCAGGACAGGCTGAGAGGGGTGGGAAGGGAGCACTTACAGAAAGTTACAAGTACTACATAAATTGTTAGGCTTTGAGATTAGTATTACAATCCTGTAGACCCTGTATTAAATACATTTTTAAAAAAGATTAAGTTTAGGACCCTCCAGATAGCTCAGCAAACTAAAGCTCCTGATTAGACAAAGTGCAGGGGCCGAGGTTTGTAGGGTTTAATCCCTGACATGCTGTCTAATCTACGTAGGGAAAATACTTTTAAAAAAGAAGAAATTAATACTACAGGGGCCGGCGAGATGGTTCAGTGGTCTAAAGCGCCTGCTTAGGAGAGCTCAGGCAACTGCGGGGACTGCGGTTCGATCCCCGGCACCACATGCTGCGCCAGCGCCACCACCAGGGCAGGCTGAGCCAGCCACAAAATGAATAAGGAAACAAACAAACACAACAAGCAAACAAATAAATAAATAAATAAAATTAAAAAAAAAAAAAAAAATTAATACTACAGTGTTCTCTCTTTTTCAGTGATTTTGCTGTGTATCAACTATCTGAAGTTAATTTCAATCTAAGAAATATTAAATGGAAAAGTCCAAAAGTAAGCAATTGTTAATTTTTAGATTGTGTGCATTCTGCTCCTTCCAGAGGGATATGAATCATTATTTGTGCAGTGTATTCACGCTGCCCTCCTGGTGTCACTTGGTGGCAGTGTTGGCCACCAGCTCTGCCCTCACAGTGTGGGCTGCCTGTGCATAGTGACCTCTCTGGCGCCCTCAGCTCCATCCCTGTGCTGTGCTGTTCACTAGCTCCGTCTCCTCAGAGATGCCCTGTGAGCGCCTCACAGCTTGGTGACAGATGTTGAGAAAGACCACATTCAGATGACCTTGGTTACAGTGTCCAGTGAGACTGCTTAGCTAGGACCTATATAGGAGAAAAGCATATCTAGGGGTCCCTGGTACTCCAGGTTTCAGATGCCAGTGAGGCTCAGAACACTGGCTTGGAATGTGCGCCATGCAGATAATTGGAGTCTCAAGGCGTAGGTTGGTTTCTCTCTTTTCTTGATGTGTGTGGCACAAGGTCTCACTACACAGCTTAGACTTGTAGTGATCCTCCTGTTTTCAGCCTCCCCAGTGCTGTAATTACAGGCATGTACCACCACGCTTGGACTCAGACTCTGGCTGGCTCAGCATGCCCGGGGGTGGGGCCAGCGTGGTATGTGGTGCTGGGGGTCTAACCCTGGTCCCTGCACTGCCTAACCAGGCACTGAGCTATCACACCAACCATATTGTCTCTCTTACCCATGCGAGTTAGTTGCTACCCCTTAGCGGCTTTGTGAGCTATCTGGAAGGAGCTATGGTGTACTTTCCCTGCATGATTCATCAAGCCTGCAGCCTGGGCAGTTACCCCTTGAATGGTCCCGCGATTGTCAGCCGTTTCCTTGCAACTTGAGCTCACTGTCTTCACCGTCAGTGAGGCCAGCCTGTGGGTCTGGCCCAGGGGGCTGGCTGCTGCACCTGAAAACCTGCCTCTTGTGCTTTAGTTTAGGCAGTGTTGGTAAATGAACCCAGGGTAACTGAGCTCCTTCCCCAGCGCATTTTTAAATTTTAGTACAGGGCCTTGCTAAGTTATCTAGGCTGGGCTTGGACTTGGAGACTTATTATCTCAGCCTTTTAGAGTGCTGAGATTACTTTTCTTTTTGCTTAGGGACTGAACCCAGGGCCTCCGCGTTGAGCTATATCCCTTGCTGCCCTCTCTGTTTTGAGGGATTTTGTTGTTTTAATTTTTTTAAAGAGGATAATAGTAAAATATTAGAAGCAATACAAAATTTCACTAAACAAGATTAGGCCTGTAATCCCAGTGCTTGGGAGGCTAAAAACAGGAGGTTCACTACGAGTCTGATCTATGTAGGGAGACCCTGAACACCCTGTAGACCCTGTACCAAATACATTTTTTCCTAAGCAGGCGCTTTAGACCACTGAACCATCTCGCTGGCCCCAAAATACATTTTTTTAAAAATTTCACTAAACACAATAAGATTTCAACAATCTTATTGTTGAAATTTTTTTTTTTAAAGTTTATTTTATTTTCTTAAACTTCATTTATTTATGTTATGGCTGGCTCGGTCTTGTGGGGGGGCAGCATGTGGTGCCTGGGATTGAGCCGCGATCCCTGCGGCGGCCCACATGCGCGCTTTAGACTGCTGTGAGCCATCTCACCAGCCTAGGTTGTTACGTTTTATGTTGTCTTCAAATTAGTTGTTCAGAGCAGATTACCAGCTAGAAACATATAAAATTGGTGCAAAAACATTATAAAAAATTAAAAAAGAGAAAGAAAAAAATTTAAGCATTGACTACTTTCAGCAGACCAGCAGAAATCAGCAGTGCAATTATCCCAGCTGTCTAGTATGTATACATAAACGTACCTTTCTCTTTTCTTCTTTTTTTTGTCCTTTCACTCACCCCAGTTGTTCCTTCCCTTTGCACAGTTTCTTTCCCTTTCTCAGTATCTATTGTGCCTTTCAGATTTTATTTACTCTTTCAGGTTGTTGCACTATTGAGACAGTGCGATGTGTACACATGCGTATCTGACTTATTTCACTTAAAAGTATGGGCTCTAGTTGAATCCCAAAATATGGAACTCTTGGCTAATATGCATGTCATCTTCTCGGCATTGTTCCAGCTTTAGTAAATGTGCTGCCGAAGCGAGCACCCTTCCCTGTATTTTGAGATGGTATTTTACCCAGGCTTTGCTCAAACTGGTGATCCTTTCGCTTTGGTCTCCCGAAGTGCTGAGATCGCAGGTGCACACCCCATGCCTAGCTGTGTGTTTAATGAGCAGCCTTGAAGGCATCCTTCTTAGGTTATGACCTTGGCAGTGGTGTGGATTTGGTGTCAAAATTCTTGGCTGTTCTGGGTAAATCATTTGTGATATAAAAGGTATCACTTTCCACAGAAATCTCCTAGCTGGAGTTTGCAAAGCCTATTTCCACAGACTCTTGTCAGACCATGCTCCATGTTTCATTTCCTCATATTTTTCTTCTTCATGTGCTCCTGTTCCCCTACGCCATTCTTCTTCTCCAGGAGGCACTGTGGCGTCTGTCTCATTTTCACATCTGTCTTTCAGGCAGACACATCCATTTCAGACATTTGCACAGTCTGCTGTGAAACCAAGAGAACATGTAGGACTACCAGTGCCTCCCTTATTTCTTTATTTTAAATTATTTCTGTGGTGCTGGGGCTTGTGCGTGCTACACGCCTGCTGGACCCCCAAGCTCTGCCCTGCCCACCTCTTCTTCTGTGGGCCACACAGTCCTATTTGTCTTTGGGCCTAGAAAGCATATTGTTTAGATTTTCCTGATTTGAAATCCCATGAGGAATAAATGCTCCTTCTTTAGAATGAAGTATTATTTTCTGGAATCCAGACATTAGTTCTTGGACTGCCAGTATCTGTATGGATATGTCCGTATTGATAGTCTGTGCATTTGGAACAGAACTGCTGATAGTGGTTTTTTGTTTTGTTTTGTTTTACTTGTGTTTGATTTTTGTTTTTTGAGACAGAATCTCACTTGGTAGTGCAGGCGAGCAGGCCTTGAACTCACCATGGAAACATGGAGCCCAGGGCTGGCCTTGAACTTGAGATCTCCTGACTTAGCCTAGGGCTGCTTTGTAAGGATGGTTTCACTCCTCTCACTTAGGAAACAGCACCAGACTGGCAGGTGAGGCTGTCAATTCTGCCTTCTGGTTCAGCTGGAAGCCCAGTGCCCAGAGGTCGTGTGTGGGCCTGTCCCTCTGAAGCCCCACCAGCCTCCAGCTCCCAGCATGTGCTGCTCCCAGCATGTGCTGGGCCACGTGCGGACCTGTGCACAGGCAGTGTCTGTGGCACCTTCATGAAGCCCTGGTCTGGAGTCTGCAGTGTGTTCCTGGTTCTGCCATCCCCGCCTGGGAACCTCCATGCTGTGTCTGGTGCCCTCCGCACGTCGAGCCCTGCCTTGGCTTCATAGGTCCTCTGCTTATCCATTGGTGCCCCCACTTTTCTCCCACCAGTGCCACACTAGGTCCCTGAGCAGGGGTTGCAGCCGACTGAGGTGCAGAGACACCTGGACTTTTTGAGTTGTGTCCCTTTCAAGGGATAAGGAGCCTGGAGATGCTGGGTAGTGCTGCACCAGGGGTGCAGATTGGGGCCTTACACCTCAGTGGCACCTGATCACTCTGTGGTGACCTTCACATCTCTGAGTCTTCTGGTAGGACATTACCAACCTTCCCTACACCCCGCAGGCTGTCTGGCACCAAGGAGGCTCTTGGGCTGCTTTCCCATCAAGAGAAAGGAGCAAAAATGATTTCCTAATAAGGTAATAAAGGACATGCAAAGAAGGAGCAATGTTGGCTGAGGTCCCCTTGTACACATCACGTGTGAGGCGAGTGTGTTGTCTCTAACCACTATGCATCACTACCACTCAGCACCCAAGACCATCAGTGTGACGGAGGGAGCAGCCGCCCTGTCCTGGTCTTCAGCCTCAGTCCTTGTGACTTGGTGAGACTGGGTGTCCAGCAGGAGCACACGACAGGCGACCTCTGGCCTTGTGGGAGCTGGGGAGCAGATAAAGGGATCTCTAGTGTCCCTAACATCCCCTCCACAGCTCTGGCTGTGGTGAACTAACTTCCTGTCACAAGACCCCACCTCTCATAGCCCGCCCCCCTGGCATGGCTGTCATCTTTGGGGGCCAGTCAAGGAGTATACCACAGCAGAGCTGTGTTAAAAGTTTGCAGATTGGAAAGTGGAGTTACATGGGCCGGCGAGATGGTTCAGTGGTCTGAAGCGCCTGCTTAGGAAAGCTCAGGCAACTGCAGGGACTGGCGGTTTGATCCCAATGGGGAAGCAGCAACAGGCTGGGTACATGGCACCTGCTTGCCTGTCGTCCCAGCTCACTGGAGGCTGAGGCAGGAGGATCACAAACTTTGAGTCCAGCCTGGGGAGCTGGACAAAAAAAGATAGGGAAGGGCCGGTTCAGTGGTCTAAAGCGCCTGCTTGGGAGGGCTCAGGCAACTGCGGGGACTGCAGTTCGATCCCCGGCACCACATGCTGTGCCAGCGCCACCACCAGGGCAG
>PVKN010000434.1:0-78439 GCA_004027915.1 Capromys pilorides | reverse complement strand
TCCTTTTTTCCTCTTTCCTCCATCTCAGTTATTCTTTTCTTTTGAGAAGTTTATTTCCCTGTCCCAGTATCTTTTGTACCTTTTGGATTTTGTTTACTCTTTCAGTTACTTACACCAGGAAAGCAATATGATGTTTATACAAGTGGGTCTGGTTTATTTTACTTATGAGTATGGTCTCTAGTTGCATTCATTTATCTATAAAAACCTTGAGTTTATCTTTCTTTATAGATGAGTATGCTGCCTTCATAAAAATACCACAGCTCTTTGAAGACTTGCACTAGGTTAAAAATAAACATTGAAATATTGCATTCCCATATCCAGTCAGTTCGAAAATAGTAAGGTAGATAATAGGAAACAATACAGAGAATGAATTTGAATAACAGGACAGGAACAGGAGCATGAGCAGGAGAAAGGGGGCAGCCAGGTGACAGGGCAGATGTGGTACCAGGATGTGTGCTCTTTTGTCCTATGAGCAGTAAGTAGCATTTGGTAAATATGCCTTCCAATCTATTTTCTCTAATTTTTTATCACCAAAAATAAAGCAACATCAGGCCGGAGAGATAGCTCAGTAGAATAAGTGCTTGCCTGGCAAGCACAGGGTCCTGAGTTCTATCCCTGGCACCCACCCACCCTCAAAACAAGAAGTAAAAAAAATAGAGCAACATGAATGGCCCATTCTTGTGCAGTATGAGGAACACACACTGTTTTACCTCCTGTCCCCTTGTCATCTAACTCCCAATTCTCTGTGTTACTGGGGAGTAATTAGAACTAAATCATTATTAGCAAATGGACATTTTTAGCCCTCTTTCAAAGATTTATTTTGACATATTCATTATGTTTTAATACCATATTGAAAGTTACGTATATTTTCTTTTGTAAGTTGTGTTTGTTTTTTTAGGGAGTCGTTTATTTTTCTGTCATGAATTCATTGCTATTCAGTGTGATATTTTGACTTCTCCCTCAAATGGCTTACCATGATGAAGCAAACTAACACTTTCCAGACCTGCATTGGCACATGCACACCAGGCTTGGGGCAGAGGAGGCTGCTGTGCTGCCCCAGACTGGAACTCTCAGGGCAGATGTGGAACCCCAGGGCAGACACAGGATCTAGACCCAGACCAGCAGCACCTCTCCTAATGTGAAGGCAAGGACCAAGTGTGGCCTGAAGCCACCTGCTGAGTGACAGCTCATGCTGCTCCCACTGCTCCCTCCTGTCCATTTCTCAGGTGGAGCCTGGTTGGTCCTCACTGAATTTGCATTTTATTTTGGAAATTAAAACAACTTGAGGCGGGGCTGAGGAGATAGCTCCATGGCACAAGTGCCTGCCTGGCAAGTGCAAGGTTGTGAGTTTGAACTTTGGCCCTGCCAAAAAAAAGACTTTTAAAACAGCTTGAGGGATAAGTCTATGAATTTAAAACTTTCCACTGGGGGGTAGGGAGATAGTTCAGCAGTTTAAGTGCCTGCCTGGCAAGCACAAGGACCTGAATTCAATCCCTGGTACTGCATGCCATGCCAGGCGTGGTGGTGTATAGCTATAATCCCAGTGCTGGAGAGACTGAGAGAGAAGGATCACTACTGCATAGCAAGACACTGTATCAAATAAACAAATAAATAAATATTACCAAAAAAATTTAAAGCCTTCCACTAATTTTATCTGTAATTCAAAAAAATCAAGTCTCCCTTTAGTTCAGGAATTTTTCCTCAGAATTGTTATTTAATAGTAATTCCACTTGGGGTGGTTTTTTCCCTGGAAATTCCTAACATTTGTGAAATAGATGTATGCACTGTCCACAGCATTTTCGATTGTCTCAACTATTCCCTTACCCTGAGCTCTGTGATGTCACAATTGACCTTGGCACCTCCCCACCTGCTACTGAAAGGTCTGTTCTTGTCTTTCCTCCTGCGAAATCACTCTGCAGCCTTTCTAGCCTCACACTTCTGAGATGTGTCTTTTGGAGCTGGGCGGAAGTACATGTTCAAAGTGTCCTCCAAATTCCCTGTCTCCTAGAAAGTGTATGCCTAGGAGGACACTCGTTGGATTCTTTGGTGACCCAACCTCTTGAACTGCCCCATCTTCCCCTGTGTCTGGTGGTTCCTCTGCCTATGAAGCTTTGAGAAGGAGAGTGGGTGGGTTTGGCTTCCCCGCCTCTCCTCTGCTGGCCCAGCAGCCTCCCCCAGTGGCCCACAGGGCTCTGTGTCTCTGCTCTGGCTTCTCCTCTATCCAGGGAGGCACCAGGAATGTCCTGGAAGCACCATCCTTCTCTTCCTAGAATGTTAGCAAGCATCACTCCTGTCCCTGGCCCAACCTGGTAGCCGTAGTGAGCACTCACTGAATTAGCATGACTGTCTATTTATGAAGCAAGAATCCATCTCCAGAGATCTGGGTGGCTCTGCTGAGCACAGTACACTGAGGTGAACCCTGTGCAGGCCTCTGTCCCCCTGTCCCACAAGACTCAACTGCAGGAAACACCCTGTGTCTCTCTGGGGACCATCACCCCAGAACCCTCAACGCACTCACCCTCTCTGTCTGTAGAGTATTGGAACCTACAACCTGATCCGGCTCAGGACAACTTCTCATGTCACACTGCACAATTTGCTGAGTGTTCTTCCTCCTGCTCAAAGTATCCATTTTTCTTTCCGTTGGAATAAACAGTTTATAAATGCTGTCTGAACCCCATTTTCATTTAGAAGCTGCTCGTGAAATACATTGTCCAAAATGACAATGGGTCCCATTGTCTGGTTTGCTCTCAATACCCAGGCTGGCCACAGATGGTCATGCCTGTAGCCGCCCAGCCTCCTGTGGGTTTCTGTGAGACATTTGCAGATAACATTTTATGTAGGAAGCAATCGTGGCTTCATTTTGCGATAGGCAAGATGCCAGGAAGCACTAAATCAAGTGGCAATGCAGTCCCTAAAGAGAGCTGTTGCTGATTTATGACGGTGTTTCCAACAATGCTGCTGAACTTTGTCACGTTGCAATGACCTGAGTGTGCTTTGCCTTCTAGGAGGGGCAGCGGCTCTGGTCCACATCTCTGCAGGAGCACAGACAGCTCTGCTGTGCTGGTGCTAAGATCTGGGGAGAGGAGCTCTACTCAAACCTGGAGCAGGATGCTTGTCTCACCAAGGACATCACATGCCCAAGTCAGTAGTGGCCCTAGGAAACAGCAACAGCCCCAAATGGATTCGAAGGGAGGGCAGAAGCAGAGGGGCTGAGGACATGGGGAAGAGGGCAACTAGTCACACAAGGTGCTGCATATGGTCACTTTAGTACAGCTACCAGAATAAAGATGTGAACAAACACCATGTATCAGCTGGCTTCCTAAAACCAGGTTCCCTGCTAACAAGAACTTCAGTATATTATTTATTTCATTGAACTCTTACAATTTTTCTGTAAAATGGGTGTGATTTTTGAGCCTTGTTTTACAAATGAAGGTATAGGCTTAGAAACATCATGACACTTCCCACAAACAAAGGGCCTGGAGGCCCAGCCAGCCCAGGGGAAAGGGCTTTTCTGCCTCTTCAGCACTAGACACCACCCTCTGGCAGGAGCCCCACAAGACCTGGTGGGGCCATCCAGCCACAGCTACGGCATGGTGCTTACATATTTCTTGTTCTTGTAAGACCAGGAGATTTCAGAGTGCATTAGGGAAGTGTAGAGCTACAGCCCTCTTCTCACAGAGTACAGTTTTCCTGCCATGTGTGTCAGGCAGCTTTCTGCCCCTGTAAAAAATGCCTGAGATAACCACCTGAAAAGCAGAAAAAGTTTCTTTTGTCTCAAGACTGCAGAGTTTGGCCCTATTGCCATGGGCCTGTGGTGGGCCCATCCATTATGGTAAAGAAGGCTGAACTGTAGTATTTGTTTGACAGAAAAATTATATCCTGTGACAGATGACGCTGCTCACCTCATGAGAGCTAAGAGGCACAGAGACCCAAGGTCCTAGGTCCAGGACCTAGGTCGGCTCATAAGTCCAGGGTCGCTGGGACCTCATCTCCTCCCCTTGCATCGCCATGGGCACCAGGCCTTCTAACCTGGTCTTGGGTCACTGCAGATCCAGACAGCAATACAGGGCAATGCACGTTTTCATGACGACCTCAGCAGACACTGTCAGCTCTGCCCATACCATGGAGGTTGCCTATAATTTTTCTGTCAAACGGATGCTACAGCTCAGCCTTCTTTACAATTAAAGACATGGGCTTCAACCAGCTGCTACACTTCCATGATCAAAAAACAAACAGGCAGTCTAGGGAAGCCCAGGAAATTTAGAAGAGAATTAGTATTTAGAATTGCAGTCAACGGAAAAAGGCATAATTCACCATCAAATATGTTCCACTCTTTTATACTTATTCTTCCTCATTACTCTGACTTTATCATTCTCTCCCATAATCCCTCAATTACTCCCCTTTTTTGGTACCAGATATCAAACTCTGTAGTGAGCTGCAGCCCTCCAACCTGGATGTCTTTTCCACTCAGCACAGATGGCCATTCTGGATTCTCCTCCCTGATCTGGCAGGTAGCCAGGGGGACTCGTCTATGACCAAACCGTTGAGCTGACCTAGTAAATCCTCTGTATCAGCATGCATACTTTATATGAAATCTGTTCCTCCAGTGAGGCCTCAGGCACCCCTCTCCTCCTGGATGACAGCAGCCAGGGCCTTGAGGCTTCACCCTCCCCTTGGCCACTCCAGGAACGTTGCCTCCATTCTGCCTCACTGGCACACATCTAAGACTGGCACCAGCCTCACTGCTGCTACACCTAAGTTCAAACTCCAGACACATGCTATGGCAGCCTCGGTCTCCCAGTCTCTCCCAGCCATCCCTCTCTCTGCAGCAACATCTGAACATGACCCACCCTCCTGGCCCAAGAATCATCCAATTCTTCATTACCCAGAAGCCACTGCTCACCTTGGGTCAGTTTGGATTTTTTTAATAGACTTCAGGTTTCACAGAAAACTATTTTGTCACACTCACAAACTTCCACAATTCCTTACACTGCCCTCTCACTTCTTGACAAAACCCTCTCAGAAGCCACACATCTGCCAACTGTCGTGTGCCTAATGTCCCCTGTGTCGATCACTGTTGGAGAAAAACCACAAAGCTGAAGGATTTGGTGCCACTTAACTGGCTGAGAACACTTACTGAGGGTTTAATCCGTGCCAGGCGTCATTCAAGAAGCTTTGTGTGGATTACCTCACATTGCTCCCTGCATCGAGCTGGAAAGCTGCCCAGAAGTCTTGTCCTCGACTCTGAAATTCATTCCCATCAGACAACTTCCTCTCCTCTGCTGGAGAGTTCACCGGTCAGCAGTTAGGAGCCTAGTGCCCCCTTGATCCACAGCAGCGCCCGGGACAGGCTCCCACCTGCCTGGCAGAGGTGCTCTGGGCTTCCCCACTGCTCCTTCTCTTTCTTTTCCCCCTCTTCAGCTTTCCCCACACCCTTTTCCGTCTTGATACTAAGATGAGCCCTTCTCTCCTGAGTCACTGTCTCTGCTGATCTCTTCCAATTTGTACATATTTCATTACTGCCTCTTAGGAAAGCCATTCCCCAGTTCTTCCAAAAAACTGGAAAGCATAAGGCAAGAAGAAAATGATTCTCCAGTCTCTTGCCCCATCCAACCCTCAGCTCAGGCATCTCCACCAGATCTAAAGACCAATGTGAGAAAGTAGAGCCGATCTTCTCTGTCTGTGTCACCATCTATTGCGCACTCAATTCTCTTCTCCAGCTCCCCAAGCCCCACTGCTTTCCCATGCTAGGTCCCCCTCACTGCAAGAATCCTTCTGACTCTGTTTGCCTTCAAATTGCCTGCACTAAATTTAATTTCTTTCTCAGAGCTGGAGGCCCAAGCCCCTTCTCTTGTCATTTGTGCACTTGGCATGTTCCTCAGGCCTGACTCGCGCTCTGAGCTCCCTGGAAATTGACACTTTTTTCTGTTCTTGTTCTGGTTTCCCCTAAAATATGTGCTGCATGAGCTCTTCTCAATAAAGTTTGATTGAATGGATGGATAGTTGTTAAATACATTTAAACTTTCACCCATCAATTAACATGTAAATCAGCATTATTAGGTCGAATCTGAGACTAACTCAAGTTCCTTATTTTCTTTACTTTCTACAATGAGCTTCATGTTGTTACTGGTCACCTTTCTACCACTGAAGCCAAGTACCTGAAAAGGAGAAATGTTTGTTTGGACCCCAGTGTAGGAGTTCTCAGCCCCTGGTCTGTTGACCCCATGGCTTCTGGGCCTGTGAGGAGGCAGCACAACAGGCAAAGAGCACTTAGTAGGGCACCTCGGGATGTCTGGGAGGCAGAAAGAGCAAGTGGGGACCCATAACTCCCTTTGCAGATATCCTTAAAGACCTAAGATCTTGAACTGGGCCCCCTTTCCTGAAGAGCCTGCCCTCTCCCAATAGCACCATAGGCCAGAGACCAAGCCACAAGTGCACGGGCCTTGGGGACAATCCAGACCAAGGCACAGGGACCCTAAGCCATCAACATTAGCAATGAGTGTGAGAATCTCAGCTGCATGTTTTAAAGTCCTTAGACATATATATTTTTTTTTATATTGGACTTCAGAAATGCAGCTACCTCGTGTCTCCCATCTTTGTTTCATCTTTATAATCTGAATTTTGCAGCCTACTTAGGTAGTGTGTGAGACACCCTCGGGCACTAAGCTCAGCCTGGCTTCTGGGCACCGGACTAAGCTGTGCTAGGGATGTGGCCTGGGCACAGGGATGGTGACTGGCAGCAGGCCTGAGTCCCTTGGCCCTGGTGAGGGTCTAGGGAAGACAGTGAGCCTTGAGGGGCAGCTGACCAGGGTTCAGAGTTGTACCTGTCCTTATACAGGTCCCAGGGTCTTAAGCCTGGACCAGGTTCCTAACAGGAGAGATGGCCGGCCACACCCAGGGTAGGATGCCAAACACCAATTAGCCCAGGTGTCCTGCTCTAGACAGAACTCCGCTGTCTGTTCTCTGTACCCCAGGAGGCATCGCTCTTTTTATTTGAATCAGGGGGTGCTTACCAAGGCCCGTGTAATAACACAACACAGCTCTGCCATTTGCTATGTGAAGATCTTCTCTCTTGATCTCCTCCATCTCCATAAATGCAGGATCCCATGCCAGGCCCAGCAGCAGGGAGTAGCAAGGGCACAGTGAGATGAAAGCTCTGTCATGGTCGAGAACCAATTAGGAGCCCAAGGGGAGGCCAGACTGTGCACTGAAAGCAGCTGATGAAAGACATGGGCGACATGGCGGCCAGGAGTCTGGGCCATCCTTCCCATGTGACGTCCACAGCAGGAAGAATCCCAAGCCTCTGTGGTGACACACATCAGCCTGTCGGCATCCAGCTCTGACAGGCCTGAGTATGCAGCCTTCCTACAACACCAAGGGTGAGCATGAGGGAGGGGCAGTGACCTCCCTGTGTCAGCGCTGCCCGTCCCTGCAGGCACTGGCAGCCCTGGCCCTCATGGCAGAGACAGATTCAGTGTCTCCAGGGAGCTATTCCCATACAGCCTAGCAGAGTCACTTGGGAAAGGACAGCCTGACAGATGTGTTACATCAATGGTAGCTGGGCCTGGGGACTTCCCTCTGTGTAGGCCTGAAGGGCAGACACTGTCTGTCTGGAGCCCCAGAGTCACCCATGCCAGGAATGTGGTCAAAACCACAAGCTTCTACTTGTAATAACCATCACCAGTCCACAGTCATGCAGCGCAGCCCAAGTGCCTGGAGTAGAATATCCTCCCCACAGAGGTTGTGGTGTCTCAGAGAAAGAAGAAAGTTACCAAACACCTCTGCCTTGCAGCTTCTGCTGGCCATTGCTGGGAACCTGAGCCAGGATCAGCAGAGCAAAAATCGCTTTTCTCCTTTCACTTAGTTTTGTGTCTCTGTGAGAGGCAGATCAAGCACAGTTTATAAGCTACACATGCACATGCACGTGCACATGCACACAGACACACCAACAACCACCTAGTTGCTGCTTCTGCACCTAGCTGGTTCCTTGGTGAAACAGAACAGTGGCTCATGACCTCCCTTGCTCAGCATGATGTGTGCCCAAGTAACATAGTCTGATGGCAGGAGTAACATAGTCTTATAACTTAGGCCCCACAGAGACTTAAATGATGCCCAAGTAAAAAGAGCAGAGTTAAGGAAACCCTACTCAAGTTCTCTTCATTGTCAAATTCAAGCAGACAAATATATTTAAAATTGTATCATCCAACTCAAACAAGTCTACTGAGATCTCATCGTCCCATAGTAAATGCACTTGTAGCAAAGGAAAAAGAACTGAGAGAGACAGAGAATCCAGTAGAGGACAAGAAAGGAAAGTAAGAGAAGGAGGAGGCAGAGTGTGGAGCATGCAGCCTGGGGCAGAGCTGAAGAGTACTGAGGAGGAAGCTCAGCCTACAGGAGAGCAGGAGAGTAAAGGGAAGATGAGTGAGGAGAACACAGGGAAGGGACAGCAGTGAAAATAACACTATCAAGCAGGAGGAGCCAGGGGAGGCTATGGTGAAAACTACCTACAGAAAAACCAGAAAACAATTATAAGATGCATTTACTTCAAGTAGGATTTTCTCTACCCTGGAAAAAGACACCAAAGTAATTCAGAGCTTTGGGCTGGGGAGATAGCGTGGCAGTCTAAGTGCCTGCCTGGCAAGCTCAAGGACCTGGGTTCAAACCCCAGTACCACATTTCATGTCAGCCCAGAAACCCCAAACACACTGTAGTGGCCATGAAAACCAGGCATGATGGTACGTACCTGTAGTCCCAGCACTGGGGAGACTGAAACAGGAGGATCACTACAAATCTGAGCTGCTTAGCAAGACCCTGCAGCAAATAAATAAAAGATTTTTTAAGTGATCCAGAGTTCTAACATGGACCTATAAAAGGGTCAAAAGGTTGATCAACACCAAGATTTCTCCAACCAAAATCACTGCTGCATTGAGGAAGTAAGAATTGGCATCCTGAAAGAAAGGCACAAGCTGACTCTAGTCCTCTAGACAGCGTTTCTGCAAAGGGACAGAGTTGAGGGAAATATGGGTCCAGGAACATGTCGCACTCCTGTACCAGCGTTCAGAGACAGACCTTAAGACAACCAAGTTGTCAGATGTGAATGAATACAATCCTACATTACTCTTCAAAACAGATCCTGCAAATACATATTAATTAAATTTATGTGCCAATGAATTGAGAACGTAAGGTTGAAGTGATCAATAGCAATTGAGCGCAGTCCAAAAAGAGCTCAAGAATACATGAAGTAAGACAAAAAGATCCAGCGGCTAATAGGTGAAAGGGCACGATATCTGGCAGCCAATGAGAACACTACCAGCATGCCCAGAAGCAAGGGAATACCACCCACGGCAGAGAAACTCAGCAGCCAAGACGGGCCAAGAGCTGAAGCAGACAGCAGCACAGACTGGTGTCAGATGCATCACTCTGACTTCCACACAGTCAAGAAGGGCTGAGGGAGATGGGGTCTCTCTAAGAATAACATGTGAGACAGAGAATACAGCAGATGATGTTAATGGTGAGTCTGGCACTGCAGAGGAAAAACTACGGAGCTTCGGTGCATAAAATAAAATCCTCAAAGTGAAGAGCATGAGTGAATTGTGGCTTTCTCTCAAGCAACCCAATGCATGTGTAAGTTGAATCCTGGAACAAGCTGGTAAGAGCCTGACAAAATATTTAAAGAAATAATTGCTGGAGATGTTCCAAATGCAAAGAAAATTATAAATCTAAGGACCTCCATCAACCAAGATCACTGCCAAAGAAAAACCATAGACAGAGATTTCTGAAGCAGCCAGGAAAGAAGACATCAGCACAAACAAACATAGAGATGACAGCTGATCTCAAGCCAAGAAATGAAACATGCAGAAGACAGCAGGCAACAGCTGTGGAGGACTGAAAGAAAACAAAACTCTCACCCCAGGATTTTTAAATCAGAAGTATTGTTTTCAAAACTTGTGGGGAAACAGCAACTTGTTCTGATGCAGAAGATCTGAAGGCACTCATCACCACAGATTTAGGTGGGGGAACACAAGGAGGAATAGAAACAATGCCAAGAGGAGCTTTAATCTTCAGAGAGAAATAAGTGCACTGGAAAGAACAGTTACACAGCTAAAGTGACAAGATGCTTTCCTATTATTTAAATCTCTTCAAAATGTAATTCAATTTTAAGGTAAATAAAATAATACAGGGCCTGTAGTGTGTACAAGCAAAATGTGTGACAGCAATGACTTAGAGAACAAGAGGGTAGTGACAGAAAGATGTTGTCATAGGCTTCTGATTCTACATGTGATGTGTGGAAGTAGTGCCTGAAAGTAAATGAGCACTGGGCCACACACAGGCCACCATCCTCAGGGCACCACCGTCAGGGCTGCTCATGGTCCTCGCATGAGTGCTACTGTGTTCGCATGTAAACAACGCAGATCTTCCAGCAGACTTTAAATAATTCCAGACTACTTATAATACCCACTTGCCAGTTTAGCTACCAGCTTGATTGACTCAGAGCCACCAGGGGATGAATAAAGCTTGCTTTGGACTATGACTGGGGGGCATAGAGGCATTATCTTGAGATCTGTGCCTGCTCACTGGCCTCCTCCCGGATGTTTCCCTGCTCTACATCCCGGCTGCCATGAACTGCGTAGCTTGCTCCACCATGCTTCTGCCATGGGTGTTCTTTCTTAGAGCCAGCCTATCATGGGCTGACTCCTCTCAAACCCTGAGCCAAAGTAAGCCTCTCCTTCTTTAAATTGTAGCTGTCGGGTATTGTGTCCTAGCTGCTGAAAGTGAGTGACACATCGTTCAAGTGGGAAGGGAAACTAGGGAGGGAGAGGGGGAAAAGAAGAAAATAAGAAAAAAACAGAAGCAAAGCTTTTACAAATACAGAGGGGAAGGGGGATGAAGGGAGGATAGGAAAATGTCAGGGGGAGAAAGATATATCATGTATAGGTACAAATTCTCTATGATTAATGTGATCATTATGTATATCTAAAATGTACCAATAAAGATAATTAAACAGAAGAAAAGGAACAAGGTAAAGAAGACCAAATAGAACTCAAAATAAACAGAAGAAAAATAATAATGGAATGCACAACAGTGAAATAGAAAAAAACAAAACTGGTAAAGCCAAAAGCAGGACCTTTGAGAAGACTGATAAATTCTGAGTGCCCAGCCACACTGCTAGGGGCTAAAGGGAGACACAACTTTGCAATGCCTGAAACAAATGTTTCCATCTCTGCACACAGCAGAAAATGAGAGGCAAGAAGCAACATACTCATGCACCAGGTGAGGCAGCAACACCTCATCCCATGTCCTAGGGGAACAAGGTTGAGGACAGGCGCCTGGCCCCCAACACCATGGCGCACATCTCCATCCGCTAGCCCACAAAGGCTTCAATCAATGCCAATCAACAAAGCAGGGCATGGAGCAGGGCACAGTGCCAACCAACAGAGAAGCATCAACAACAGAGCTGCGTTAGTCTGTGAACCCGAGTAGGTAACAGTGTTGGCACACACGTGTACACAACCATCACCAACATCCAGCACTAGACACATGCCAACCCCGATGCCCACAGAGGTCGCCTCAGGTTATGTGGCCTGAGGGGCAAGGCTTGGCAGTGAGCTTGCTTTATGTCACAATGAAACAATAAAGCTATAAAGCTATTTTGAAGCATTTAACTCCAAGTCGGAGTTGCAGAGCTTGAGGGTGTGGACAATGAGGTGCACACAATGCAGCACCACTGCACTCTTGGAGCACAACTTAGAAGAAGCTATTAAAGTTTATAGTACACGTATGTACTGCCTGGGAATCAGGACAGCAGCACAAAGCTCTGCGCTGGGCACGCTCCCCTGGGTCCTGGCAGGTGCATACGCAGTGCGAAAGGATTTGCTGCAGGAGGGAGTCCCAGAGCTGTCTTTCCCACGCATGCAGCCACAGTTTGAGTCAGCGTGGGCTTGAAGGACTCAGGGACTTCATTCCAAGGCCATTTGTAAGGGCTGAGAGAAAGAGGAGGAGAGAGGAAAGGGATGGGAAAAGAAAAAGAAAAAGAGGGAGAGGAGGCAGGAGAAGAAATGGAATGTAGAGGTTCAGAAAGAATAAATTATGAAATGGATGCAGAAAAATAACTGTACAAGAGTAAGACCAACTGAGTCAACCTGAGGATTAGTTTTGGGCCACAACCAAATGCACAACAAATGAAATAATAAATGCTTCTTTTTCTTTCTGGTTTCTTTTTTTTTTTTTTTTTTTTTCAGCACCAGGGACCAAACTCAGGACCTTGTGCATGCCGGACAGGCACTTATGCCTCTGAACTATCTCCCAAACTTTTATTTTTCTTTTGTTTTATTTGCTTAATGAAAGAAGACATTTTATACATTTGCTCACACTTCACTAAGGAAACAGAGAGAAAAGCACTCTCTCTGGATGTGATGTTTCTGTGGCCTCAGACATCTCAGATGACAGAGGTACCTTATGACAAAGTGGTTGCAGCAGGCGAGAGATGCATCACCTGTGTCCAGGGGCATAGGTTCCCTGGTGAGCTCACAGGGGAGCAGCTAACAGCTTCTTGTTTACCCTATGTGATCCAATATAGAAAACAAAAGACACTGGCCAGCTGTGGTGGCGCATGCCTGTAATTCCAGCAACTGAGAGGCTGAGGCAGGGGGATCACTATGAGTTTGAGGCCAGCCTAGCCAGCTTATGAAACACATCTTAAAAAGACATGGATGCCTCCCTGCCCTTTTAAAATTCACACATAAAAATGCATTCCCCAGAGAACTGATGCATGCACAAGTCTCTGAGATCCCATGCTCACCAGGTCCTGCTGCTCAGCCCTAGCTGGCTGCATGGTTCTAGGCCACACTGGATCAGCAGAACCAAGCTGCTGGAAGTGTCCACCTTATCACCCAGAATCTAATATTTCTGAGGACTCTTGCACACTGCAAGAGCCAGTGTGCAAAAGTATCAGATCTTAAATTCTTAGCAAATGTTGGTTTTTCAGTGTTCACATTTTATATTTCTTGCCACATTTAGAGGGTGGGGCCGGTGGAGTAAGCCATTGCTCAGAAATTTAGAAGCACCCCAGCCTGAGAGAAGAGCTGGAAAGTAGGGAGAAGGGTATGTTTGCAGCAGCCTGAAATGATTAGGGAGGAGGAGAGGGCCTACCCAAATATGCAGCCATAGGAATTATTTCCCCCTTACTGCAGACAGATGAAAACGAAGAACTTATAACCCCAGGAGGTAATTGCCCCAGCTGAGAAGTCTCCTAGCTTGCCCACCAAATGTGCATGTTGTAAAGCTTCTTTACTAAATGTGTAGGTGGTTGTGCATGTGCAGTTCAAGATGGATCAAGGAAATGCAGCACATAATGAAGTCCACATTTGCTCTGGACTTTTCTGAAATCCACTGCTGTCTGCATGAGCCTACTTTGCAGGTCGGATGGTGGTGTGAACCATAGTCAATGGAACAGGACCTGTTGGGGAACACTGGGGAGCTTCTAGTATCTCCAGTGACGAGATCCCGAGTGTGCCTCACTTTGAAACCAGAAGTCGGCCTGAGACATGGACAGGTGTGAGAAGGGCAGTTTTCCTTACTTCCTCTGCTCACAGGACACCTGAGAAGGGGCTTCAGGGTCCCTGAAGAAGTAGAGTCTCGGATCCTCCATGCTCAAACTCTCAGCTCAAGACCCTCAAGTGCCTGCTCTTCCCTCTTACCCAAGAGGCCTTCGCTGAGGATAGAGGGAGAAGCTTCATCCCTAAAGGGAATCCAGTTTCCTTCACAGCTAATGTAGAAAATAAAATTAAGTTGAAGAAGTAAAAAACATGCATCTGATGAAGCTAAACTCAGGAGACCACCACAGGGGACCCCAGAAAAGCACACGGACTGCAGGACCACCAAGGTAGCTGGAAATCTAAGCATGTGTTAAAGATGAGAGATGAGCTCTTGTCACACACTGGGCCGTAGGAAATTCCCAGGACATTTCCCTTCCCAATAAAACTTCCCAGCACAGAACTGTTTCTGACAGGTGGACACTTCTGCAACAGGAGCCTCCCCTGCCCAGCGCATGCAAGCTGCTCCCAGAGTGAGCCCCTGGGTGAGCACCAAGAGCCCAAGGCCGACATAGTCAAAGCACAAGGAAGGGACAAGCAGAGCCACCTGGAAATGGAGGGTACTGCAGCCCAGTTCTTCCTCCTGGTGCCAAGCCTATGCAATGCAGTGGGGCTGGGGAGAGAGAAACAAAGGCAAAGGCCCCCTGCAACCATTACCTCATCAGACTCCTGTGAGGGGGAGAAGCATTGTTCCATTGTGCTGACCGCATTCCACAAGAGCAGAGCACAGTGGAGGAAGAGAAAGCCCACCCCTGGTGCCATAACTGAAACAAAGCTATTGTTATCGTGTTGGCAGTCTCCATCCTGACAGGGGAATGTATGTATTATTTTATATAATTATAGACTAAATGACATAATTCAAGAGCCTCCTCCTTAAGTCCTTATTAACTGTTATAGCATTGACAGACACCATGTTGCTAAATCCTTCAAAATCACCCCCTTCCCACGTGCGAGTGGAGCACCCCAATGATGTGGCTGGCTTTCTCCATGCAGTCCTCACCGTTGAACATGTGCAGGGTTCTTAGGTTGGGTTTCTGCACTGCCTTACACACTACGGCTCCAGATTGCTTTATTATAATCAATACCCAAAGGGCAGGAGTGAGCCAGTGCACAGCCTCTGTCTAAGGCACTTCCTCCATGTTGGAACTCAAAGCCTAAACCCACAGCTTAAAGCAGGAGAGGTCTACTGTGGCTCAAGGTTTCAGAAGTCTCTGTCGTTGCCTGGCTGGCTGACTGTGCATCAGGACAGCACAGCTGAGAAGCCTGGCAAGGGAGAGCCACTCATGCCACAGCAGCCAGAAAGCAGAGAGAGAAGAAAAAACTGGGGGCAAAAAACTGATCATTCTCAGTCACACCTTCAGGGACCACCTCCATCAAGGTCCCACCTCTGAGTACAGGAGACTTTGGAGTCCTTTCGGACCTAAACGATGACACAGAGATGCACCATTTCCTAGACTTCTTGTACAGTGACCACCTGGCTGGTCATGCTGGGGAAGGAAGATGGCATCAGGAAAGCAAAGCGCACAGTGCCCTCCATAGACCCAAGAGTGTGTAGCCACTTGCTGCTGCCCATGTGGGCCCCACTGCCAGCAGCGCAGTGATACAAGGACAAAAACTCTCAGCCTGAAAGTTACCTGGGATGAGTTCATGTTCCCTAAAGCCAAAGAATGAATTTGAGGAACAACGGAGGTTAAGAGCAAAATTTATTTATTAGGGGAAAGAAAGCTCCGGTCCCAGGAAGGGATAGCAGAGGACCTGAGTGGGTTGCCAAAGAATCTGTCTTTTCTAGGGATTGTTAAAAAGAAAAACCATGAGGCAAGGTGGGTCTAAGATGAGCAACATGGGAACTCCCTAGTGGGTGTGAGGTGGGACAAAACTGTGGTCAGCCAATAAAAGGAAAAGCACTATTGCTCAGGTAAAATTGATGAAATCAGCATCAAATGGCAAAGCGAGTCACGTAGCAGCAGCATGAACATGGAACATGGGCTTTCCCCGTGGAGGGTTGGGTTAGTGACTTCTTTTGGCTTTCTCAAGGTGGTAGAGACCTATTTAGGATATCAGTCCTGATGTTTATCCTTAGGAAGGTCCAGCATTTGTTTGATCTTTTGTCGTACAGTGTGACCCACAGCAGGAGTGTCTATATCTCCCACAGTTGCAAGGTATCTTGTCTTCCATGGTGGCTTATTCTAAGGGCCTAGCCCTGTCTGGCTGCCTATAATATTTTTATCTCATCCAGCTGCCTACAACACTAGTGCACCACCTCTCCTCAGGCCAGCCCACACTGCCTGACGTCCTATGCAGGGAGAAGGCAAGTTACCACCCCTCACATCAGCCTCCATGTGGCCAGTGATCACAGAACAAGTATTAGAGCTGAGTTTCTGAACAACAGGATGAAAGGCAGATCCTCACTCCCAATAGCTAATGATTCCATCCTTTCACCTGCCTTTGCTTATTCTGTATCAGAACTTTTATATTCCTCTTCTGTTTGCTCGGATGTCTTGTCTAAGACTGAATTATTCTTTCTCTCCAGTCACAGATTTCTTCTATGTGATAGGCAGGCGTGAACATGCATACACAGGTGCATCAAGGAACAACAGGAGTAAGTTCTGGAAAATACCTCATGAGGGTTCTTGCTGTGTGCCTGGACCACGCCACAATGTGCACGTCACAGACGTGGGCAGTGCCATTGCCTACCAGGCTCTGCTGCAGCTCAAGGCCCCCACAGTGAACATACAGTGCCTGGTGCTGTGCTGAACACTGTGACCAGCTGTGACACAGCCTTGAGTGCCTGCTAGTGGAAGCACGCCCACTCCAGGGAAGGCAGGCAAGGCACTAATAGAAAGGGTAATAGGGAGTGCCCCTCATCACACAGGAAACAGGACAACATGAAGTCTCCAGGTGAAGGGTTCTCCAGCTCCATCACCATCTCCGGGGCCACTGGGGAATATGCAGCCCACCCTGGCTGAGGCTTTTATCAGGGTGCACGGCATGATGCCTGTGCAGATCCGCAGTCTCTGTCCCACTTTGTGGATTTCTTTGTTCACAAACTAGGACCAATGATTTTGAGCCTTGTATTTTATAACAGACTTCAATAATTACAAAAAACTAACCATTATTTTAATTCAAAAATTTGTTTTATGAATATTTTTACATGGTGCATTCAAAATTTGTTCCGTTTCCAAAATAGACACGAAGATATTTAAATGAGTTACATTAAACTTGTGTATTAATTTGAAAACAATATTTTTACAGTGATTTTCTTACCCAGGAACACAACACCCATCCAGATGTATAAGCCACTATATACCGTGGGCTCCCGGACAGCTTTGCTGGTTTCTTCACTGCCACTGTGCCAGCTTCCCTGGCTGCTCTTTGGCCACTGTCCACCTTCATACGTGCTTTCCTCATTCCACCCACCTGTCAGTGCCAACGTTCTTACTTACCCACCATCTCACCTATGATGTGTGGGCTCAGGAATTCACTAAATCACTTAGGTTCCTGTCACAGTAGTGGGAGGTGAGCAGCACTCAAATGGTTTCTGTGTCTCCTCCTTCTTCCTCAGAAACCCACAGTGCTCAATGGGGACCGTGTTAGGTGTGACATTAGCCATCCGGCTGCATCTGCACTGGGCATCAGGACAAACCTGAAGCAAGACCAGATCGCAAAATGCCTGCCTGGCTGGCTGCAGCTGGCCCACCTGATGCTGGTACAGGTGTCCACCCTCTGGAAATGGCAGATGCTGGGAAAGTGACACTGAGCTGGCTTCCAAGACAGAGCTAGTTCTGGGTCATCAGCCCCCAGCAACCTGTTCAGCTCACAGCAGGATAGCAGGACAGAGCTCTTCCTGAAGTAAGAGCCATGGAGTGCAGTGGGCTGTGCTCCTGAGCATCTGGAATTGAAAGATACTCAGTCATCGTGGTGGTGAAACCCTTCTGGTGTGTCGAGAAGACCTCTACCGGGCCATAGTCACTGTTCACAACTCCTTGTGCCACACCATACTGTAGTTGAGGCAGAGAGAAGTGACAAGACTCACTCTGGAGCTCAAGAGGAAGCCATCATCTTCAGACTGACTGAAGGCCCAGGTCATCGTGTCTCAGGGAGTTTGGACCTGAAACATCCCTTACTGAACACTCCTGTCTCCTGCACACAGCAACAGCCAGATAGTGTCAGAAACCTGGACCCTTCAGCTCAGCCTGGCACCAGGATCTGCAGGCATCTGAAGAGGACTCTCACGGTCCCTGAGGGCACCATGCTGGGGAGACACCAGGGAAGAGTGGGAGACCTAACTCCACAACAAGTTCCCTCATAGCCAGATGAGAAACAAGGGTCCTCTCTGGTCCCAGGAAGCTCCATGGGATGAAACTGTGGATGGGGAAAGGGGCAACTCTAGATGGGGACAGCAGCACTGAAGACAGAGGGGATGCAGTTCCTGAAGCCACTGACTTTATAAGTAGAAAAGTCCTGCAGTTGGAGTTTCGAGGATCCGAGCTCAAGGCTGCATGGTCACACTGATGCACATGGTGCACATGGAGGGAGCATTATGGGAGCCAGGGTCACCCTGAACCAATGCAGGAAGAAGGGATGGACAAGCTCCCACAACCCCTCTGTGGGCATGAACTTCTCCCAGGCCACACCTTCCAAGGGTGTCACCAGGGGACTGAGTACATGAGCCCTCGGGAACACTTCTCCTCAGGCAGGAGGAGAGCGCTGAGAAGGCTGCACCCTGGGTTTGCACAGCCTGAACCCCACCCTGTTGCCTACTTTCAGTGCTTGTTCCCAAGGAGATGCCCACCTAACTCCCCATGCTGGGAACAGGCACTTGGCAGAAGAAGAGCTCTATAAATACCAACGTAGGAATCTCACTCCTGATAAAGATGTTTCTCACCAGACTGGAGTTTGAAAGGATGAATAACAAAAATGCCAATCCTGTGAGCCCAGGCCTTATTTTTAGACGCCACAGCTCTTGGTGGGGACCCTGTGTGTGAGATGCAAGAGGCAATGCCAGCCGCCAGTCCTGTTCCGTTTTGGTCCTCAGCCCCGGAAAGTGCCAGATCCTCAATTGTTGTGCTAAAAACACCCCAGGATAGAGTTTATTGGCAGCTGGCCTTGGTTTTTTGCATTTCCTGCTCTTTTTATTGCATGGTGTTCCCGGTCTTGATAGAAAGGACCAGACTCCGTGTCCATTGCTGAGCCGAGTCTTCGTCATCAGCAGCACAGTCACCCCGGGGGCAGCTGCTGGACAAGGAGCTGGCACAGGAAGTCCAGCAGCGATACCACCACCCCCCAGCTACCAGATCAGTCATCCTTGTCTATGGGTCAGCTCTGTCCTGCTCAGCCTGGGGAAGGGATGTCCTGACATGAGACCCCGCAGAGGAGTACAGCCTCATACAACATGATAACAAGAGTGGCTAGAAACATACCTGCCTCATGCACACATAGTCAACCAGGGGAGGATGTGAGGGTGAGGTGTACTGAGCCTTAGCCTACCCAGCTCTTGCTTCAAGTGGGGGCTCCAACTTGCAGAAGGATCCATGCCCTGGCACTAGAGTTCTTCTTTTTGCTGCTAGCATTGTTTGCTTATTGGTTGTCCTTTGCTTTCGAGGCAGTCTTATTACATTGCCTGGGTTAGCCTTCAACTCTCAATCCTCCTGCCTCAGCCTCCAGAGTCCTGGGATTACAGGAGACTTGGAATTTGATTCCTTGATTTGTTATAACTTCTTCAGTGGTTCAAGTCAAGTCATCCTAAAGCTCTGCCAAAAGAGAATCAAAAATAGCATTTCTCTAGGAAGAGGTGGATCACCCCTAGGATCCTCGGCACCTACGCAGGGCCTGGTAACACTCAATGCCCCCTCAACTCAGAGTTATGTTCCAAGACTCCCAGGGTGCCTGAAATCATAGAACCCTATAAATACTGTTTTGTCTACACACAAGGCTGTGATGAAATTTAATTTACCAATTAAGCACAGTGAGAGGTTAACAACAAAAACTAAGAATAGAACAATTAACAAGAGATTATTAAAAAAAGTTATGTGGGTGTCTTCTTTGAACGTGAGTCTTCATATTATATATTTTAGCAGCTTCAAACTATGGCTCCTTTGCTTTCCTTATTAAGTTGGGAAATTTGATCTTTTTTGCCTAAAAGAAAAGCATATGGATCAAAATTCAAGACTGAACGTACAATTTCAAATGAATAACTATTGCTCTCAAGCTATTGTGCGACGTGCAGAACCCTAAGTGGAAACACCCTAAGCCAGGAACCTCTGTATGTAGACACAAGAAGCAGGATATAGCAGTGACTGAGAACAGTTGACACCCTGCCCATGAATGTGATTTTTTTGTTCCCTTCCTGGCTGAACTTGAATTCCCCTCATCCAAGGCCAAGGGACCACAGAGGTATGAATTGCTACTCTCATACACCAAGAAAGTTAGACTTCACTAGGAGAGGACACGTATTTCTGCTTCCTCACCTACCTCAACATGTCTTCAAGTGTTCCACACTTCCACTATATAGTTCTTAACTGCCAAGGACAAGAAGAAAGAAGCCAAAGTCCCCTCCTCACCTCCACCAGTGTTAGTGGAGGGCTGGGGAGTGGGAAAGAGTAGGCAGAATTGGAACAAAACGCACAGTCACCAAAACAAAAGATGAGAGGCATTTGATGTTCAGAGAAGCAGTCACAAACTCACCCAACAGTCTTCCTCAAGGCAAGAGAGGAATGCAGGTGACCTCTGTCCAGGCCAGCAGAGGAGACATCGCCTAGTGGGAACCGGAGGCTCTGAACTGACCCTCCAATCTAAGGAGAAACAATCTAATTATAGTGCCCTTAAATGCACCATTTAAAAAAAATATATTTTAGCTGGATTTCCCAATAGCCATGACAGCTAAGAAAAAAAAAAAAAGGAACAAGCTGATTTTCATTGCCATGGGTAAAAACAGAGTTTAGAGCTCATTTTACTTCAGGATATCAAATTCTTTCTCTACTCTGAAAGACTTCCAGGCCCTGGGGAGTTGGGAAAGGAGAGAGGGGTCTTGTCTTTGTTGCTCCAAGGGGGAAATGGAGTCCTGGAGAAACCCAGCCTGCATTTGCAGCAATCAAAGTTAACATCCGCAATTCCCAAGAACCCAAGTCTGACCGGGCTGCAGGCTCAGAAATCTTGAGTTCTAATGGTCTACTTTATGAAAAGATTAAAAACAAACAGGGAACTCTCCCAATATAGTGCATGAGATCTCCCTGGTCAAAAATATGCTCTGCGTGTGTGTGCAGAGTTGGGAGGATAGAAAAAAATTCACTGCAGAAACTGACAGCCTCACCGGTGCAGCTCCCCCAAGAGCAGAAACAGGGTGTTTAAGAATCAATTTAAAAGAATCTTTCAATCCCGGTTAGTCTAGAGTTAAGCATTCCAAAATTTAGTACAAATTATCCTGTATTCTTGTTGATAATGTGTTTGCCTGTGCTGATGTCAAACTGCCTAGGCGTCAACCTATGAAGAGTTTGGGAAGTTCATCCCTGCTTAAGTCAGAGCTTCTCAAGATTCCCTTATCCACGTAATTCTGGTCGCCCTGATCCTAGAGCCATCAGGTAGTGAACATGAACAGAATCCTACCGAATTTCAGAACATGGCATTTTTGGTTTTGCAGGGAGGGGGAGCTTCATTCTGAGCTATATCTCAACCCTTTATGTGAACTCATCTGTTTCATATAAGAAAATAGCATTTTGTCAGTACTAGGCACCATAAAAATGTAAGCACAATTACTGTCTAAACCTGGATATACCTTCAAAAGGATTGAAAATAGCTCTGTTTTAGTTACCCTGCCTACGACGTAGCATGCAGGGAAGGTCTTCTTCATGTTTTAGCACTATGTATATTAGCGATCGAAATTCATGAGGCAGATAACATTTGAATTCTTTAGACATTCATTATGTCAGCCCTTTTTACATTTCATCTAGAGATAGGATCTGGCTAAGTCCCTAAATTGCCCAGGCCTACATCAAACTTCTAGGCTTCTAGTCCTCCTGCCTCAACCTCCCACAGTGCTGAGATTACAGACATACACCAACAAACCTGGCCCAGAACAGTACTATTTTCAGGCACAACCTCTCTGAAATCTGAAGAATCTTCTGAGCTGGAGATGCCTTTCTCATGCACAGGACTCACTCAGGGTCTGCTTGGCTGGCCCATCAGTAGGTTCACCTTGTCATCTGTGTCCCACAGCTTCCAAAGGACCATAAATTCTAACCAAATTTTTGATAATAGCCTTATCTCTCCAGCCTACTTTATCTTACAAACAAGAAATGAAAACTAGTAACTAATTTTTAAAGCACAGTGGAACTTTCCTCTCAGGCACTTTTGGTAATTTATTATAAATCCAGCACATAGAAAGAGCTCTCTGCTACATGTAAGTACCAGTGCAACAGCAGTGCCCAGGGCTCTCCACCAGCTCCTAGAAGCCAGCATCTCACTCCTTCTCTTCTCCAGGAAGGAGGAAGCCAACCCTAGATGTGATGAGCACCCAGAACCATAGAGTCTTAAAACAGGGTAGAGTAGGAGTCCAAGTCTGGGTTCTTGGGACTAGAAGCTCCCACCAGCCTCTGACAGGAAGCCTGTATGTGGTGTTGCAGCAGCTGCTCTGTGTCCATGCTCCCATAGGGATAGTCCTAGGAGCCCCAGGAGCCGGGTGTTGCTCTACACCAAACACCTTCCAAGTGGAGCCTATGTCCCCCAGAAAACGAATATCTCCCTTTCCTCAAGGGCCCACTTTGGGCTCCAGGTTGATCTGGAGTCTAATCCACTTGGCGTGCAGGCCATGTGTCTCATCTACAGCTTGAGGGGAATGTGGTCTCAGCTGCCTCCTCTTCTCATCTGCAAGGAGGACACTGGCTTCCATCTCTGCCATGGGCTTCAGCCACCCTGTCCCATTGTCAAACACTGCCTTGGCCCCATGTCATTCTTCGTGCAGCAGCCACAATTGTCCTATAAACACAAAAGAACAGTGCCCAGCTCCTGCTCAGTGGCTCCTCAATGGCTGCCTGCATGTGATCCTGGCCCCTGCCTTGAAGCACACAGGTCTTCCCCACCACCCTCTACCAGACAGAGGGGACAACAAGGAGACCTTACTTCTTCATGTCACCAAAGGAGCTGGACTGCTTCCTGCTGAAGTCCATGCCCTGCTGACTTTTTTGCCCCACGTGTTCTCATTGCCGGTGTTTCTGCAACTCTCGCTGAGGCAGTAGCCTTCCAGAGACTCGGCTCTGAGCTTTCCATCTCAATCACTGTACTGTTGCACCATCCATTCCCAGCCTCCAACATTGCCTCACTTTCCTACCTATCACCACATGTGCCCTCGCCATAGTGTTAGGGTATCGGCTCTAGGCCTAGAGGTAGGCACAGAGCTCTGTACATTTCCTGATGTTACACTGGACTATCTCCACACTGCCATCTCTCTCAGGGTGGGGTGTATCCAGCATGTGGCTGTCCATCCTTCCCTTGGTTCCTAGGCTCCTGCCACTTCATGTCATACACACACACACACACACACACACACACACACACACACACCATGTAGGGCCAGCTCTGTCCCAAGGAAGTGGGTGCTGGTACTGGGGGCAAACAGTGAGCACAGAGGACAAGGTGGTTGCCACCATTCCCTGTAGCTACAGGGGGCTCTGGTCTGCCTAGCTGCCCAGTCGGACCCTGCCTCAGCCCCACACACTGTGCATAGGCTTCCACATGTAGCCTAAAGGAAGGTGCTCATTCCTGAGAGCTGGGAGCAGGAGAGGGACCCTGAGACCTGGAACCAGAGTTCGTGTCCAAGAAGCCAAGGCCTCCAAGAAGCCTCTGGCCAACACCTTCCACCAGGGCTTTATCCTTCAAGTTGGAGATGAGCTCACTCTCTTGGCTGAGTCAGTTCAGTGCAAAGCCAAGCTTCTTGGATTGCCACTGACCTTGGAATGGATCTAAGCTTCAGCCCAGGCAACCTAGCCAGCAATAGGACAGTGGCCTGGTGAGCCAGGCCAGACACCCCTGATGGCCCATCTTTGACCTCTGCTCTCTGAGGATCAGGAAGGCCTTAGAAATCTCCAAGGCCAGCCCAGGACCTCAGGGAATCTCTGTGTTCACATTACTGGGCAGGATGCCGCACCCCCTGGCCCTGCTCCTGGCCAGGCTTCCACTCTGCCTCCCCTGCCCACCAATGGACCTGTCATCCATGACCTCACATCTGTGAGCAGTGTGGGTCTACGCATTATCAAGTTCAGGGTCAGTGTCAGCTCGTGGGCCTCACAGCCGGGATTTGTGGATACTGTTAGTCCTGTCTATGCTCAGCTCCTCCTCAGAGTCTTCCTGACAGCCCTACCAAGCAAATTCACGAATCACCCCATCCCAGCACCCAGTCATCATCCCAACCCTGTGACACCTTTGCCTGCTTCAGACACCTGCGCCTCCCCAGCTGGCATCTCTGACCATCATATTCCCACGCCAGGAATAGTGCACCTTACCCATGGGTGCTCATCACTGGTGACACCACAGTGACAGGGGCTTCGCAGCACAGGACAAAACATCTGTCAGGAAACTGAGTGCCAGGTCAAACCCTGCAGTCTCAGAACTTCCAGTTTTACCACTTCACTGTAGTTGGGCTCCACCAAGCCCTTTTGGTTATTGCTTTGAGCAGTGGTTCAGTTATAAGAAGCATAAAATATGTTTTTGTGATTTCAGATCCTCCCTCTACTCTGGAAAACAGCAACCAGGAGAGCAGAGCAGGCTATGGAATCTGAGGGAACCAGGATACCTACAGAGGCAACACCAGTTGGGGTTACACTGCAGGCCAAAGGGAATGGATCTATCCCACCAAATAGAGCAGCATTGGTTCCTCATTGGGCTGGGGGAGAACCTGAGAGCCTGGCAACACCTGTCCTTGAGGGGAGATGTTTAGATCCTGAAAGCAGCCTTGTTCCTCTGTCTGTGGGCAGAACAGAAGCGGGGCACCACCGTCACTGTGTACACACATGGGGTTTGTACTGTTTTCTGAGTTGAGTTTCTGTACTCATAGTGCAGTCACATATGGATAACACAAGTTAATCTTCAAACTACATTTACTAAGTATACACTCCTGTTCTGGAAGGAACTTTCATTATCAGATGATACCGGTGCATAAAAGACTTACAGGATAGATCGTTACCACCCTGTCTTTTTCAATCCCCAAAAACTGTATCGCTAATTTAATTTTAAAAACAATAAAAAAGCCTTCTCTCTAGTATCCTGGAAAATGGAGAAATGACCACCTGGCAGAGGCTGTCCACATCATCATGTCCCCATGAGGTCAGAGCTGACCCAAGAGCTGACCCCAAGGCCATACCCCCAGGGCCTACTTCCAGCCCCCCGGAAGTGGCTTTGCTCAAGCTCTGGGAAGCTCCTGCTCCCAGTCAGGCTGACACTTCTCCCCGACTGCTGCAACATGGTTACGAACCGGCCTAGAGCAAGTCTCTCCTATCAACACCAGGTCACTGAGGGCTGTCGGCCTAGCCACACACAGCCAAGCACCCTTGGGCCGGGAGAGGGAGGGCCTGGGGTGAGCTGTGGGATTCAAGTAGGGGCCGCTTTCTGTCATGCTGAGGCCTGTTTCACATAGATGCTGTGAGTGGCAGGTTGAGGCTAGAAATTTTGCAAATAGAGTTCAGCCTTCACAAACTAGCATGTAGTGGAGGAGTTTTCAACCCTTCGTGTGCATGAAAATATCCCAGAAGAGGTGAGCATGCAGATTCCAGGACGCTTGCTTCTGAGACACTGCCCTGGCTGTGGAGCAGGGGGTGTTGCTGAGCCCACACTTCACTGATCCAGGAAAAGTACGGAACTGGCCCAGAGAAAGCTGAGGGCAGGTTACTGAGGTCAGGGCACAAGGGAAGAGAAGGGACAAGAGGTAAGGAGATGTGGGGACAGGGCTGGCAAGATAGTTCAGTGGACTAAGCTCCTGCTTAGGCAAGCACAGGGACCATGGTTCAATTCCCAGTACCACGTGCTGTGCCAGCCCCACCCTTGGGCTTGCTGAGCCAGCCACTGTGTCTGGGCTTGGTCATACATGCCTGTAATACCAGTGCTGGGGAGGCTGAAAACAGGAAGATCACTATGAGTCTGAGCTCCACAGAGAGAAACTGTACCAATTACAGAGAGAGAGAGAGAAAGGGGGAGAGGAAGAGAGAGAGAGAGAGAGAGAGAGAGAGAGAGAGAGAGAGAGAGAGAGAGACATAAAGGTGTCGTGGAGTCCAAAGCCCTCGTTCTCCAAGAACCACTTTCTCCCATTCTGAACTCCCGCATTGCTCTGGTTCCACACTTGAAAGATGAGCAGGTCACAGGAAACCTTGGGGCTTGTGAAATCTTCCTCCTTAGAAATAAATTCCTAATTTACAGAGCCGAGCATCCACCTCCAGGAAGGGCTGGATTTATTGTTGGTGAAGTATGAAGAGTGTAACAGGAAACCACTTCAGATCTCCTTAAATATTTCTAGTAATCACCTTCAGTGGTGAGGCACTGCAGGGGTCCAGGGAGGAGCCTGTCTGCCCACCCCCAGGAGAATCTGAGGCTAACCTCACTGCAGGAATATCACGAGGCAGACAAGACAAAGGGAGGCCAGGGGAAGACATTGTGAGCAGGTCAGCAGGGGTCAAGGCCCAGCTACTGAGGCAGTGGACAGGCCATGAGAAGTAGGCAGAGCAGAACACAGCAGGAACTACTGACTACTCTCTTGTCCCACCATTGCATGGTGAGAATGCCAGAATAGTCACTACCTTGCCTATCTCTTTCCCTCAGCTGAAAACTGGACAATTCAGAACATAAAAGCTAAAGGTACCAGCTAGTGCTGTGACCTAACACCTCCAGATTTTCACCTGGCCACCTAGCCATGTCTATGTGACACAGGGCTATGTCAAAGGAAAGAACCTTTATTCTCCCACAGGTGTTAAGGAAAGAGAGAGACAACCTCATGGCACAGAAAGACTTCTTCTCTTTAGGTGATCTGAGGAGAAAGCCCTAGAAGGGGCCTTTGGTATGCATGTTGACTACCCACAGATCTCTCCATGGCCAGGTCCAAATGAAATGAGCAGAGCAGAGCTCACCCCCAAAAGCACCAATGGCCCCAGGACAATGGCCCCAGGACTGGGGGTGGAGTTGCCAAAGTTTACCACAGAACGGGAAGGAAATGGGAGAGCATAGAGATTCCTCCTCAGGCTGTCGGGGGGAAATCTCAGTGTTGCAAGGGGTGGTATCAAAAGCTACTGAGAGAAGAAGTTAGCAAGTATGGAAAGACTGATTTCCCAGTGCTGTGCTAGGAGATAGCCCAACTGCCAGGAAGTCTGAGATACCGTGGCTTGCACGTGGAGGAGACATGGAGGCCTATGAGGGAATCATGGCAGGAACTGTGTTCAGGGAAGGTCACAGCTATGTTCAGATGGCTCGAGAGGAGCTGGGAATCCCCTCAGCTGGGGTCTTTGCAGTCCACTGAGATGAGGAGGTATGGGACTGTCCACAGAAACAGGTAGCAATGCTCAAGTCACAGCCACCAAGTTCATGGTTACAAAATCGAGGATGATGACATGAATGGAAGAGCCAGATTTGGGGAGAATATAGCAGCTCAGTGTGGTACAGGAGGGCATGTGCCCAGGAATCCCCACGAGCTGGTGCTTGGGCCATTGCTCCAGGTCTCTACAGGTGTCACATGGAATGGGTGCAACTCACAGCCCTGGCCTTCAGGAGCCAGGGAAGCAGTGCGTGGCAGCCAGCAGGGCTGGGCAGCTCCATGAATGGCAGGCAAGTGGAACTGCAGAGAATGTCTGGGGCATCATGAAGGTCAAAGAACAGGTGAGGCTCCTCTGACCCCTGGTTGGAGGACATGGTTTCCACACAGGCATTGGGGTTGGAACCACCTAGAAAGGGCTGGAGACACACAGGAGGAAAGGGGACACGAGGGGTCACAGTGTCAGAGATAGTGAGAATGTGAGAAGGTCAGGACTTAGACCCCATGGGAGGAGTTGGGCAAGGCTTCCTGTTTCCTGTACATGTGTGCATGTGCCTGTGTATGCATGTGTATGTGTGAGACCCGTGGTGGTCCTTGCTGTGCTGGCTCTGAAGCTAAGTCAGTGAGCAACTGTGGAGTCCAGGTCCACCACACAGGCGCTGACCCATGTGTCCTCGAGCCTCCATTATTTCCAAGTCTGATGTCAGAAAGTCCAAACCACAGCACATGAAGACATGGCACCTACCAAATGTGGAGACAAAGTCTACCTGGCTTGGAACTCATGAAGATAACTCTGGGTCTGCCCTTCACTCCCCCAGCCCTGAGCCTCGACCCACACCTGTGAATGGCACAAGTGACAACCTTGCTGATGACAGGCAACACAGGTGACAGTTGGATGGCACCTGTAATGACAGCAGGTCACCTCTGTGACCCAGAGCCACTGTTCTGCAGGACTCTGAACAGCACAGGGGACACAAACTTCCTTCTCTCTAGCACTCACTGATTTCCGACCTATACTTCTCTAAATCAGAAACAATGACAGTTTTCTGTCCCTTGTGATTTCCTAAAAGCATTCATGGACAAAGTCATTCTTCAGTAAACAGCCTTGGAGCCAAAGCCATGGCTCCAGCCAGAAGGTCGGGGTGACTCATCTGGTGACAATTCCTCCTGTGGCGCGAGCCAGGTTAAACAACAGCTATACTCAGTTGTCTTCCTGTTGCAAACAAAAGGCCAGGATTGCCCAGCCCGAAGAACCCAGAGGGAGAGCTGCTCACAGGCACATGCAGTAACATGTGGCTGTCCACAGGGCCTCAGGGGTGCAGAGCCCATGGTGATGGAGACGACTGCCGGACCTTACCTAGGAGCCCCTGGCACCCATCAGGGATGCTTGGAACTTTGAGCCTCAGCACCTGTGGAGCTGGGAAAAGGGCTGCCTCACGTGCAAGAATCACAGGAGCCTGCAGGGAGCTGAGGCAAGAGTTAGGGCTGAAGAAGAAGGGCCTCCTGTGGACTCCAGGGAGGCAGCAGGAGAGCAGGATCTCAGGATCAGATTGGGTGCAGCAGCCCTTCTGAGCTCCACACCAGAGCTATTTCATTGTACCCATGGTTCTAGGACCCCCTGAGCTCCCAAATCAGAGGCTATAATTTTGTAAGTATCCCAAGGCTGTGTGTTGAAGGCTCAGTCTCCAGGCTATGGTCTTATTGGGAGTCAAGGGTTCTCAAGAGGTAGGGCCTTATGGGAGAAAGTTAGGTTATTGTCGACACAGCCTTGAAGGAGATGCTGGGATTTTTCTACACACACACACACACACACACACACACACACACACACACACACGGTGCTGCTGCTGCTGCTGCTGCTTCCTGGCCACTGCACAGGACAGACTTTTGTTCACCATATGCCCTGCCATGGTGCCCTGTGCCACCACCTGCTGAAAGCCATGGACCTTACTGCCCATTTCATTGTACGAAGCCTATGAAACCATGAGCCAGAATAAACCCTTCCTCCATCTATCCTGAGCTCCTGTGTTCCATCTCCATGATGGGAAAGTGGAATGACACATGAAGATGCCCCCATCTCCCACTGAAAAGAGCAGGGTGTTTGCAAATGCCCTCGCCTTTCTCCCTACCCTCCAATCATCTCTAGGTGATTTTCAATGCCTTTCATGATGTGCGTGCTATGACATTCAGAGAGTCACAAGAAAAATTCTGCACATTTTCAAACATTTCTTACCCACAGTTGGCTAAAGGCACAAAGGAGAACCAGAACCCCAGATACCTGGGCCAGCTATGCCAGGAGGCCAAGTTGATGCCCAGCAAATGCTCACCAGAGGTCTGAACTCAGCTGAGCCAATGCCCTAGCCACCCCACCTAACAGTGCAGTCTGCATCCTTCAGGGTGGAGAACACCCCTTATCACTCTGCAATCTCTTCACCAGGGCCTGTGTTGTTTTCTGAAGCACCCTATAATTTGTGGATTCCATCAGTTCCTTGCTGGCAGCCTGCTCTCACCTCACCCCCAGCTGGAGTGTGCAGCCTCTCCAGGAGGGCAGGGCACCTTACCTGTCCCTGATCACCCAGCCCTAGGACTAAGCTGCATACCTGGTAGGAGCCTGATCCCTGCTCAGGACACAAGGCAGCCACAGAGCCCTGCGGGTGGTCCACATTCCAGCCCTCGGTGCTCCCTGCAGACACAGAGCCCCTCTGCCCTCCATCTAAATGCGGTGCTCCTTTCCCAATGATTGGAACCAGATGGGGCCTGGCTGAGACACAGCTCCATAGAGTAAGTGAATTACCAAAGTACAGTCATTATAATCCATCTTCATCATGGTGACATGCTTGGCAAGTGCTCCAAACCAGGACCTTAAAAGTGAGTGTGGATTTTCAGGCCTGTCAGTCCTTCCCACTGGTCCCAACCCTGGCAGGATGTCACCTCTGCCTAGCTGTGACACAGGGACAACAAACACTCTGCCCACCACCCCAGCCAGAGGAGCAATGAGGAACTCATCCTAGGATCCAGCTTAGCAAAGACCTAAAAGGTTCTTCAACAAGCCTGTTTTCTGGAGCAAGCACCAGCAAATCACAGCTGCCACCCAGCTCCCATGCCTACATCCTGCTGCCAGGGTGCCACTCCCAGACAGCACCATACATAAAGCAGGCCCTCACAGAGCTGGTGAGCAAATCAGCATTGAAGAGGCCAAGCACCCCAGCCAGGTACGAGCACCATGCTGAACCAACACCAGCACCCACAGGGCCCCAACCACCTGCCCACCAACTCAAAGCCTACAGGAAGTGAAGGATGGAAAGGCAGGGACTAGAGGGTCCAGATCCACAGCTCCTCAACTGCCCGTGACCTCACCAGTATGGAAAGTGACGTGGCCAGGCATCTTTGCTTCCCTCATGAGGCTACAGGAAGCAAGTGGCAACTAGGCAAAGTCCCCCTGCCAAAAAGAATTTCAAAAGAAACAGTGTTCATTCAGGCCTGGGATATTAAACCTGTCCCCATCAAGCACAAAAGAAAAAATGAGTCTTCAAGGAGAGAGCCACCGGCTAACTCTCAGACATACAACACACACTACGGGACTAGAATGGTGGCTCACATGCACATGTGAGAAAGGGAGGGAGAGAGGGTGCAGGTCACTGGCACCTAGGAGACCAGGCCAGCACAGCGGGGGTCTGGCTGGCGCCTCCTGCACCCTCAAAGCATAGAGTTGCTGTGAAGTCTACCCAATTTTCTTCTTAGTATTAATGATTGCTGTATGACATGAAGATAACCTAACGATTGGCTTTTAAATTCTTTTCTGCTGGAGATAGAGAATGAGTTATTTGTAGGTGAAATATGATACCTAGAACTTGCTGCGAATACTCCAGGCAATAAAAAAGGAGTGGATGAAATGAGTGGGCTGCGTGGTGATAGGTCCTAAAGCGGGCGGAGGTGGCCAAGTGAGATTCCACTGCACTGTTTGTACTACCTCTGTATGTAATATTTTCCTTAACGAAGGTAAATTTTAAAAGAGGTCACAGTGCCTAGGAGTAGAATCTGTAAAGCCAAGAGCAACATCATAAGATGATGTGCAAATGACCCTGCTCTTCCTCTGAGAAGCGTTGCCAGCATAGCCGCTCATGTTGTCAGCTCAGAAACCATGCATTTTCTGCAGGAACCAGATGGCAACTGGAGTAAAATGACTGAAGACTGGGCCACATCTGATGCAGGGAAAAGATGTAGGTTCTAAAATATTAGTATAACCTTTAAACTTGAAGAGTGAACTAGAAAAGTGTTTTTAAACCACATGTCAGAAAAACCTTCATGCGATCATTAAATTTTCAAGTGTCATAAATCAGTAAGAAAAGATGGACTAGTCCCCCACATGGCCAGAAGATCTGAGCAGAGAGTTTGCCAGGGGGCACACAGATGGTCGATGTGCATAAGGGGAAAGCAAGGGGGCAGACGACCTATAGTGAAGCACACTGAGGTGGCACCTACTGGGAGGTCAGCACAGCACAAGCATCTCCGATCTGGAGCCCGCACCACCACAGGCTTCCATGACATCATGGACGAGAGAAGTGTCATTGGCCTTTTGCCCCAGCAAGCCCTTTTATAGGTAGTCATTCATCAACAGTAAAAATAATTAAGATAGTGTCTCATCTACAGTCAAGTTTGCTGGGATATTACATAAACAGTGAACACCATTAGCTCCTGACCGGGGACTGGAGCAGTGGCCAGGGATCAGAAGCCCAAATCCTGGGGCCAGCCCTGCTCTTACCACTTGAGTTCTCCTTCTCCCAGGAGCTGAGCTGAAAGTTAGCACTGAAGTCTGAAGCTGCTGGAAAGCTAGACAGGTCTAGCAGGTAAAGTGTTTTGCTAATATATATGTCTTCTATTAGAAACTTTTTTAAATTTAGTAAAGGGTCTACAGGGTCTTCAGGGTCTCACTACATAGATCTGACTCATGGTGATCCACCTGTTTAAAGTCCATGGCCTATCACACACTAGACACCCCCAAGAGTATGCTTTACTAAAGCCGGGGTGGCTTCCAAGTCAACCAAGTTCACAGCTAAGCTTAACTGTCACACTGGTTTTCATGTCACCTCCAGAGTCTTGGGCTCTTACACTGTGTGGTGAGCCCCAGATAATGTAGTAAATGCCAGTCAATAGTCTGGGTTGTAATCCATAATGAAATGCAGCCTTCTGTGACCCAAATCACAGAAGCAGATCAGGTTCTCTGGATAAGACCTTGGATTTTCCAGAAGGTTGGTTCCCAAGCCTCAGGCTGCTGCAGAACTGACCTATCCCTTACCAGCCCTGGTGAGGAAATGGAGACCCAAGGCTTGATGGATGAGATCCCCAAAGCAACATCCGTGTGCCTTCCAGAGCCATAGGGAGTTGGGGAAGGAGAAGGTTACACAGGTTGCCCCATGCAACAAGGTGAGGTATTGAGAGCAGGGAAATCCTGGCTGTGATGGAGAGAAAACAGCCTGGAAGGAGACTCAAATATCAGGCCCTGGAGACATGGCCATAGCACGTGCTGGGGCACGTGCCACTATCTGATAAGGCCCAGGGTACATGTGAACAGAAGGAGGGACAGAGGACCTCAAGTGTGAACTCCAGAGAAACACTTAGAGTGTTTGTCCATATTAGGATATGAGCGGGTACCACAGTCCTTCCAGAAACCAGAGTGCTGCTGGGCACCCGGAGAGGAAATGCTGGTGTTGGCCTGCAAGACAGGAACCCAGCTGCTGCCCCACCCATGCTCCACTTACACTTGAAAACCTGGATTAAAGTGAAAGGCTTAAATGCTTGGCCAAAATTCTGAGTCAGGGTGCGCAGCACACACTCTGACTGACCTTCTGGGCTAGGGATATAGCAACAGATGAGGGAACATTTGGGAACAGAGGCAGTCAGCCTTGGTGCTCTTGCTGCCTGGGCCACCCTTCAGTGGGACAGCGAACCCCCAACACAGGGCTGAGGATCTGTAAACTCTCAATTCAGAGGCTCATTTTTTAAAAAATGTTTATTATCAGATAACACACATAATCAATTTCATTAGAAATGTGTGGATATGTGTCTAAAGAGTAGAGTTAGCAATGAATTCCTAACTACTAATTAACAAGGGAAACATATATTATAAATATATTCCATACTCTTTTCACACCCGATATGGAGTATATTCCATATTCTTTCCCAAATATGGAAGTGGGGCACATTTAAAACCCTGCTCATTCCCTGAGGACCATTTTATATGCAAACACTGGGAAAACAGCTGTCAGTTCAATCTACGCCAATGAATGTGCAGCTTTTCTTTCAGAGCCAATTAGATGGCATGGCTCAGCAAAAGATTCTGATAAGAAAAATGCATGTGCGTGCACATGCCTATATGTATGTACATATGTGTGTTTATGCATATGTGTGTACATATGTGTATATGTGTGAATGTGTTATGTGTGTGTATCTGACTGTATGTATGTGTATGTGTTTGTGTATATATTATATGTGTGTGGTATGTGTGGGAACATGTACTACATGTGTGCCTGAGCCTGCATGTATGTGTGCACATGTATGTATTCTCACCCCATGCCCCACAGTATGAGGACACAGTCTATGTGCACTGCCTGCCTTGGCTCCGACTCTGACATCACAGTGATGTGCTGGTTTTCATTCTTCTGGTAAGGAAAGCACTTAATTGTTAAATGTGTGCAAAACAAAGTATAAACAGCACAATTCAATTATTCTCCTTCCGAATCACGGATCATAACTCTCAATTTCTGTCAGAGAAGTTTTGACAAAAACTTTTTTCTCAGCGTCATCTGCAAAGAATTGAAATGGTGATCTCTTCGACATTTGCTTTCCAAAACTCCCTGCTCTGCTTTCTCTTTGAAATTGAAAATTACTAATATACCATTCTGCAAATGTGTACTGCCTTTCTCCAGAAAGCCTTACTGGCCAAGTAGAAATGTTTCCCTTTGGGTACAGGAAATGGTATTTTGTGTTTAAATCAGCTGAAGCAGCCCAGTTCTGCATATTTTATATGGCAGAGCCGTGATTTTCTAGCAGATGGCTTTGACATTCTTATATTCAGGCAAGCTTGAGTTTGCCAACCTCCGTTAAAAATCTTTAAGATGTTTGCTTTGGAAGAAATTGCTACACAATGGGAAAAGAACCATATGCAGTGCCTTATCATTTAGGGAAAATATTCATTAAAAAACTGGATTCCATTCCACACTGTTTTGTGTGATTGGGCTGCAGGTCCAGCAGCCGCAGGCCTCGTTAGGACGCTGGGAGTGTCTGCTTCTCGTTACCCAGCTGCTGGGCCACCCCACAATCCCGGCCCTGCATCTGGGTGCACGCTCACTGTGACTCATTACAATAACAGGAACTCACCGCTGCTATGCTTGAAGTAAGTCAGCTTGGGTCTGGGCAGCCGTTTTGATATTCATGGCTCCACCTCTAATTTGCTGCCTGGTCTGAAGTCATCTGTAGTGCAGTGGGCTCCAAACAGATACTATGTATTTCAGGAAGGTTTTTAAAATATTGCTGCAGGCCAGGAGTTTAATTAATGCCCTTCTGTGTAGTAACTCTTAATCCTCACAACCTCCTAGATGCTGAACCTTTACTCTGTCTTCCTTAGCGAAGTTAAGACATTGATTGCACAGTCAAGGCCTAGCTCCCTGCACCCCAGCTAGCATGCAGCTCACCTGACTCAGGGCCCTGCTCTGCCCACAGCTGAGCCAGATCTAGGGTCAAGTGTGGGGTCCTCCGTGGCCATTGCTGCTGGGAGCCCTGCTGAGGGAAAGGGCCAGGCCAGCCATCCACGCTCAGCCAACCCCACCACTGTCTGCCTGTGGGGCTGGGTCCATCACCCCACATGGACAGATGGGGCTCCATGCAGAGCTGAGGTGACAAGGCATTTAAGTGCAGGGTGAGGGCCACAGCACAGGTGGGACTCAGGCAGCCCACCCACCAACGTGTCCACCTAGGCTCCTCCCCTACATGAGAGCTATGACCTTGGTCTTTCCTTTTCCTGCCTACATTTGCTATCACAATAACTAATAAGTTCCTTAATTTTAATATTTTTATAACCAAAAAAATATCATTCCTCTGAAATACAGATGTGACTGTAATTCCTGTATTTTCACTTGTGCATTCTGCTGACCGAGGCCCAGTACTGACCCATGGACAATGCCACGAGGTTGCGCAGGTGACAGAGAGAGCCACACCAGGGGCAGTGCTGCACTGCACCATTCCTGGAGTGCAGCATGGATCCCAGTTTGTTGCTCTCCTATATAGCCTCAAAGACCCTGTCCCCTGACCATCATCTGGTCCCCACACAGATGTCACCTCTCCATGGTGCTTCCCCAGCCCCCACTGTCCCAAATGTGGTTTCACTTTGTCCCCTGAAGTGATGTGTTGGAGCTTGGACCCAAAGGTAGCACAATAGAGAATGCTGGGCACGGGTTCTAGGGCTCTGCAGCAGAAACAGATGCAGTTGCAGGGTGGCTCCTGGCAGGAGGGGGAGCTGAGCCTCTGCCCTCCTCACAGCCACACCCTTGCCCCTCCACCTTCCACCCTCCACCACCCATCACACAGCAGAAATCTGGATGTAACCCCTCGGCCTCAGACTTCCACCTGCAGAACTATGTGAAATAAACCTCTGTTCCATAGAACTGCCCCAGTACCCCTGTTCTATTGCCCCAGCACAGTTGGCAGAAGCACTCATTGCCCTCTGATACTTCCCAGCTTGATCCTGGCTACATGTGTTCAGTGCTTATGCTCAGTCCCTCTGTGGAGAACACGATCTGGATGACCATGGACACGTGACTGGCCAACACTGCACACAGGTGATCTCCCACAGCTGTACAGGTGTGGTTCCTCAAGAGCCTGGCACTCCCTGGTACACTGAGAACAGCTCTGTGCCAACAGTCTTGCCAGGCTCCCTTCCAGAGACAAAATGCCTCCCCCACAGCCAGGCCCCTCCAGGACCTCACACCCCTGAGGCCCATTTCTCTTGCTCTTTCCTGGCCGCACTTCTCAGTCACTCAATAGCCATAGCTCTGCCCACATCTGTGCTACTTCCTAGCCCAGGTGAGGTGTCCACTGAGCACATTTTCTGACCCCTGGCATGAAATGAACAAAAAACACTACCCTATCATGTAGGTTGCATGTGCCCAGCTTCCAGGAGCTCCTGGGGCCTCAGCCTAAGCCAAGCTGCCCAGGGTCAGCTCCAACTAGACAGAGGCCTCTGCAGACCCTGCAGATAGGCCTGGGGCAGTGAGTAAGAGGCAGGGGAGGAGGCTGGAGCTGCAGTCTCTGCAGTGGCAGTATAAATCCTTAGAGGTGCCACTGGCCCGGAACTCCACCCAAGGGCAGAGCAATAAGAAGAGGCAAGTAACATCATAGTCCAGATCTCTCCAGGATATCTGAATGATGTCCCTTTTTCTGGTCTGTGTCACCCTCCCTGAGCTACAGAGGATCAAGTCCCAGCTTGGTGTCTGTCCTTCCATTCCCTGTTCATAGATCCTCACTCAGAGGACAAGAATCTGCCCAGTCCCTGGTATCCCTGGGCACTAAAGAAGAGGGAGCCTTAGAAAGGGATGTTAGGTGTGCTGTGTTCCTCTAGGAGAAGAAACTGTAACAAAAGGGAGAAGCTCTCAGAGACTAAGCTTTCCTCAAGATGGTATAACCGAGGTGTCCTCAGCAGCCCTGCACGACAGCCCTCTGGAGGCTGTGCGGTCTCCCCACAGGACAATTGCTCCTGGAGAGAGAGCGTGGAGGAAATCCAGGCAGGAGAGTCCTAGTACACTGGGTGTCATGTCCTGAGATTCTCCACTCTCAAATGGTGACAACAGAAAACCAGGCTTCTCCAGAGTAGAGCACATCAGATACAGAGATGTGAGGCGAGATTTAGTGTGGGAATCAGCTCGTGTGCTCAGGGCTGGGAGGTCCCATGATCCGCCGTCACTCCTGAAGGTTTGGGAGTCTGTGGAGCAACTCCATCTGGTTCGCAGGCATCTGGATGTGGAGGAAATCAGGAGATGGATGTCCCTGCACCAAAAGAGAATTTGCCCCCCCACCTTTCTGTCCACCTGAATCCTCAGCAAGTTGGCTAGGGTCCTCCTCCTGGTGGGGCAACTCACCCCTCCTCTATCTGCTGACTGACATGCTGAACTCTCCTGGCAATACCCCCAAGGAGCCCCAGAAACAGCATCTGCCACTCACTGGGCATCCCCCACCCAGGCCACGGATGTAACACTAGCCATGCAGACCAGGGAGGGGTGCAAGAATTACCTAACAATGGCCCACTGACTGTGAAGGAGGGCAGGAATTGAAGCCTGGGTCTTTCTGACAAACCAAAGCCTTTCTTCCCTGACACAAGCCTGTGACTTTTTCTGCAGCTTCTCTCCTGTGTGACATCTGCCCATGGGTTCCATTGCCTCACTAGTCACATCCAGCCCCATCGGAGGTGTGAAAGAAAGGCCTGGGACTCGCTCAGGCCTCAGTAATTCCCTCCTGGGACACAGAACTGTCACATTCGACGTGTGGCCTCATTCCATGCCAGTGATACACGCTTGGAAGAATGGGGTCTACACACAATAAAATGGAATCCCATCACCACATCTGGAGCCAAGTAGGAAAATTATGTTAATTAAATACAGCAGGGCTGGGTGGACTGACCAGCACATGGAGCTGCTGCTCTCTGAGGAGCAAACCTGACACTCTGGACACTCATGCCTGAGGCTGGGCTTGTCACTCCTGCCCACCTGTGGTTCAAGAGTACAGAAGAAAGCTTTGAGTTAGCTCCCTATGTGGTGAAAATCTTGACAGTTCAAGCCACAGCAGAGGCCACACCACCAACCAAAAGTGAGCAAGAGTCCTGTTGCCATGGAGCCAGTGTCCTCAGAGCAGGAAGGTTGGCTCAGCCCTCTCCTTCCTTTCCACCCCATCACAAGTGGCTTTCTTTGTTGTAAACAAGTGACCTTGTGTTTTGGAATTCAGGGGTTGTTTTTAGATGCAGGTAGTAAAAGTCATTGACTGTGGAAAGGCGATTAGAGAAATAAAGTAATAGATCAACAGTACATAAAACCAAAGCCCTGAGAAGTGGGTTGTTTTCCCAGGGGACGGGTCTAATCTGGAAAAGAGGAAACAGCACATGGAGGCCACGGCTGACTGCGCAGGAGAATGCAGACTGACAGGCAGCAGCTCAGCCTCAGACACCAGAACTCTGAGTCATTTGCCTTAAACACCAGTAGTTAGCTGCTGCCAGAGACCCCACTGCCCTTGAACTAGCTCATCCTTCACAGATCAGGGGTACACGGAAGGAACCTGGTTGCGTTCACCTTCACCTTGCTCTTAACCTTGAGGCTCCCTTTCCCCACTTGTTTTGTGCACATTTGAGCAATGAACACCTTGTGTCCCCACCTCAGTGGTACCCGTCACCATTGGGATGACCCACTTCCTGGCTTGTCTTAAAGATCCCAGAGCCTCATTTTCAGGGCATCACGGATGTTCCCACTTGTCTACTAGACCTCTCCAGAGGGGGCTTCTCAGGCACCCAGATCCCACATGCCTTAGCTCAGGACCTCAGCTGGCCCTCAGGAGCCACTCCCTCCTCTCTTCCCACTCTTATTCACCTCTCAATGACCCCAAATGGCGGCTCAGCCTGCCCACTGTGCTGGCCTGAGTTGCTGGGTCCTGAGCTGCCATGGGCCCCACGTTCTCCATGTCCCCGGTCCCCTTCCTTGTCCAGAAAGCATCGAGCATCACACACCCAGAGAGCTCCTCCTGTCAGTCCCTGCCTGGGCTGGAGCCCACGCTGGCCAGTAAACATGATGGAAAACTATTCCTTGTCTCTGTTCCATAAACAGCACAGCCTCCCTGTTTACTATTTCCACAGGGTCACGACATTAGAGGTTCTAACCTAGAGAGGAAGGAAAGTAAAAGGAGAAAGTGAGTAGCTACGTGCCTGCACTGGCCCATCCATGGGAGGCAGTGGGGTATTTGCAGAGAATCCCACCCCCTGCGTACACATGATAGCATGTGTGCTGTGTTCAAGGGTGCATCCCTGCATCCCCACAGACAACCTATATCCCTTTATACATCCTTAGAATTCTTAAAAGTGATCACGTTCAAAGCTGTATTTCTTAAAATTGAAATCCTTCACAATATACTTTCCTTCCACAAACTCAAAGTTTGAAACAAAAGAACCAAGGTGGTTGAATCTCTGGCCAAGTAAACCTGGAGCTAAGTAAAGAAAACAAAACAGAAAATGAATTGTATTTAGGGTGCCCCATGCAGAAACCGCTGGAATTTGTGTATGTCCTTAGTTTTTACTTTACTCAGCCCATGTTTGCTGCATGTAAGGCCTGCATTCAGCATGAGGAGTCAATACATCAATGGAACTCATCGCAACTCTGCATTCTCCCGCCCCTCCCCTCACTCCTTCTCCTGATCCCCTTCTCAACTGCAAAAGGTCCATCTCCCTGTTTCACAGCACATAAGAAAATTGTGTAGAATTAACTGCTCTTAAAAGAGTGAGAAATTAACTAAGTACTTGGCATAAGGTAATAAAATATAAACCAAAGTAAATAAGAAAATATGTCAACCTAATTTTTTTTAAGTACAAGAGAGCTTACTGAAAAAGAAAAATAAACAGTTAGGTACTTAAACAAAACAGACAAACATTTTAAGTTTAGCCAAGGACAAAAGGCAAATCAAAAAGCAAGGGTGGCGATAACAGACACCAGAAGACAGGACCATGACCATGCAGGACTGCATTTTGCATGCAGGACATGTGTGCTCATTCCCATGAGCTGGGCAGCCTGTCCGAAAGCAGAATGGACAAATGAAGTTGAGCGAGAGAATGTGGGTGAGCTGGCCAAGCTCTCCTGGACAGCCCCCTGGAACTTCAGTCCTACTGCCCCACACTGTGTCTAGGCCCCAGAAGGATGCCTCATCTTACTCAGAGGCTCTGTCACCTCTTGTGTGGGAGGTGGAATTGCAAAATAATGGCAGAACACAGAGTGGGGTGCAGAGATTCGCTGTCCCAGAGAGTCCTGGCCACAGTGATCCTTTCTGGAAAGTACGTGATCTTGACTGCTTCTCCACAACCCGAGCTCTGTGCACTCCGGCCTCCTTCTCAAGGTCAGTTCACACGAAGACCAACTTCCAGAGTCATGTCTCATCCTGTTCCATTCTTCACACTTACTGTCAAATTTGAGCAAGGAGCTTGCAATCCTGAAGGTTGATTTATGGACAGCCCCTCCCCAAGATGGCCCCCGATGGACTAAGACATCAACAGGTCCCACAGGCCACTGGACACTGAGTATTTCACCCCTCTGTGGGGCAGGAATGAGAGCACCTGCCTTCCACCAGGTCCAGAGGGCTCCAGGGACCTGTGCCAAGGATAATAAACATTAGTGATCTTTGGGATATTTATAGTTATCCTATCTGTCTCCCCCTAACCCCTGGACTTGACGTTCTTATACACTTTCTTAATCCCAGAACAAAATTTCCATCCCTCAGGAGCCAACTTCTCCATGAGGCGCAGTAGCCCAGGTGGCCCAAGCCCTCACACTCATCAATGCTGAAGCCAAGTGAGGCCTCCCTCCACAATACACAACCTCTTCCCTGGTCACAGACCTCCAGCAACCCTGCCCTACTATTTGGTTGTGTTGAGTAATACGAGACAATTCATGCCTCAGGAACTTTGCATGTTCAGATCTCTCTTCTTGGAAGAGATCTTCCTCAGTCTGGACCTGGACCTAGGCCATCCTTTAGAGTCATACTAACTCTCCATTCTCTGAAAGAATTCCACTCACATGCTAACTATATGCAGCCCGTCCCCATCCCTTAATCTTCTCAGTTTTTCCTGTCTTATTTTCTTCATATCACTGCCTGGAATGATTTCTCTCCTCCTCATTAGAATATAAACTCAGTGACATAAGAGCTCCTGGTCTAGGACCTCAGTAAATATTTCTTAGATTAATGCACATATGGATTATATAAATAGTGAGTGGGGGGTATGAGGGTGGATGAGTTGATGGACAGATGGATGGTCAGTAGATGGATAGAGGATGGGTAGGTAAATAGATGAGTGGATGTGGGCTGGCCAAAGAGCTCAGTGGACTAAAGTGTCTGCAAGCAGGCACAGGGGTCAGGGGTTTGATCCCTGGGCCCGTTATGCCAGCCCTGCCCCTGGTGCACGCAGAGACAGCAACTGAGCCTGGGCATGGTGGCACACGCCTGTAATCCCAGATCTTGGGAAGCTGTAAACAGGCAGATCACTATGAATACAATCTAGTAGTAAGATCTTGAACACCCTGTGGACCCTTCCCTAAAAGATAGATAGATAGATAGATAGATAGATAGATAGATAGATAGATAGATAGATAGATATGATAAGTAGATGGACAGATATAGATGGATGGGTGGATAGATGGGTATCCTTTGTGTTTAGATATTCCCCCAAAGCTTCATGTAGTTTTTGGGAGGTGGCTGCATTTAGAGTGTGACTGATTCATAGTGCAATGCTGGGGTTAAGTTCGCTGGAATTAAGGGCAGGTGATTTCTGGATCGGTCCACTGATTGGATTGGCACTGTCCTGATCCCAGGGGACTGGATATGATATAAGGGACAGCAAGAAGCTTGTTTCCTTCTTTCTCTCTCCCTCTCCCTTACTGTCTTCTCCTTCTTCCTCTCCCTCACTTTCTCTCTCCTTTTGTCACTGTCTTCTGCCACTGTGTACTGTTTCTCCCCCTGGGATGCCTCTCTGCTAAGCCCTGCCTTGGACCAAGCCAAGTATGGACTTGAAACCTCCACAAACTGTAAGCCAAATAAACCTTTATTCTTTTAACTTGGAGTACCAAGTATTTTGTCTCAGCAATGAAAGGAAAGTACCTAAGACAATGGGTGGATGGATGGATGGATGGATGGATGGATGATAGATTGACAGATGGGTCAGGGGTGGATGTGTAGGTGGATAGATGGATTCATAAACTAAAAGACACTTCAGCTTTCTCATCTACAATGTAAGCAACTCTGCTTAATGCCTCTGTCCAATGGCACATGAGGCCTGAAGGAAAGGGCCCTGCCCTTCTGCTCCCTGAGTCCCTGGCACCTAAACCTCTGCCACCAGCCTCTCCTACCTTCAGCTCATCCCTCTGTAGCCCTCCCTGTTCCCTCCGTGCAGTGATGGTCAGGCTTACTTGTTCCCCAAGGCACCTTGTCCATTTCCCCATGTTCCTGTGGTGGATGAACGATGGCCATAGTGCCCTTGGTACTGCACCAAGAGAAGCGAGCTTGATCCCCTCCCCTGAAATCTGGACTCATCTCACTGATGTGCTTCACCATTGACCCTGAAGAAGGAGTTGCTGTGGCTTCTGAACCAGGCCACAAGGACCTACAGCTTCTGCAGGACTCCCAAGGGCCACAGTATGAGGCACATAATCCATATGACAAAGTCCCAGCAGTAGCTGCAGCCAGCAGGAGCGTCAACCCAATGCCCACCTGAGAGGCTTCATAGGGGCACAACCCCAGCCACTGGCAGAAGACAAACAGAAATCATTGCTGCCTCATGCCACTATGGTTTGGGCCACTTGCCAGACAGAAATGCCTTGCTGGGACACTCCTCAATCCACACTGAAATTAAGACATAGTGAAAGAGAGGCCAAGACACATGGGCCAGAATAATCCCTGGGACCGGGTCCCTTGGTCAGCTCTGCCTCCAGGTAGCATGGGCACAGGTAATTCCATGGCCACCTGTGTCTCTGAGAGTGAAATTCCAGTCTGAGCCATCAGAGCAGCTGTCAGCAAGTCTAAGTCTTCTTTCACTGTAGGCACATATTTTAATCATTTTTTTAGCAAAATTTCCTTTATAACAAACTAATTTTTAATCTACATGGTCTTGGGACTAAAAAGTAAGTGTCATCAACACCAATTTTGTCTTGCATAGGTCCAGAGAAGGGACAAAGACAAAATGGGCCACAGAATGCCCCCTTCCAGGATTGTTGTTGGTGACACAGTCTTGGAGCTAGGTTGCCAGTAATCTTAGTGTGTCCTGAAAGGGGAACATGACCCGGCAGGGACAGGAAGGGCTGGGCGCATTGTGTTGCCTTGTTTTGTTTCTGCTTTTAGATGCAGGGCTGATGGTACTGGAGCAGGCAGCCACTCCAGGAGAGGTGGAGTTTGGCACTGCAGCCCCTCAGCTCAAATAAGATACCACTGGGCGGAGAGCTACCTGCTCTCCTGGCTCCCACCTTACAGCAAAGAAAATAATCCAAGTCTCCACTGGGACCAGGCTCCTTGCCCCCACCCCCATACCCAAACCCTACTCTGGCCTCAGAACCACTTGGAGCTACCAGGCTGCCCCTCCCTGAGGACACAAGCCTCTCACGGGGACAGCTCATGGGTGAAAAGTGCAGGTGGCCCTGCTGCCTCCTTGCAGCTCCGGTCCTCTTCATGCTGACCTCTCTGCCTGGTGCTAGCCACCCTGAAATTTGGCAAGTGATTACAGATTGGCATCTCCAGAGGAAGTGGTTGACTATGCACGATCACTAGCCCTGCAGGTGAGCTTTGGGCTTGGCTGATTCTCGGGCATGGCCACTGCCCCACACTGTGGCCTCGGATGTGAAGAATCCTTCACTGATGACCAAGTATGATAGTGTATACCTGTGATCCCAGCACCTAGGACACTAGGGTAGAGGGTCACAACTTCTAGCCTAGCCTGGGCAACCTAGTGAGATCCTGTCAAAAGAGAAAAAAAAAAAAGCTTATCATAAAGGTCAGTATAGAGGTCTGGGTTCAATACCCAGTACAGAAAAACAAGCAAAAATCCCCAACATAGAAAAACAAAAATCTGATTTAAACAAAAGCTTTTACTCCTATGAGATATTCCTACACCCCTCGGATGGGTGGCAGGCACCACCACAACACCAGACACCCATCCATCTGGCTGGCCCAGCCCCTCCTCTGCCCCTGGCATGGGGGAACCTCTATGCACCCTAAGTCTCTTCCTGAGCGGAAGCAGACAGAGCACCAAGAGCTTAGCAGGGAGGCCAGGGTCAGTAAGGAGCAGCTATTTTTATGTCCTTCCATCATCCACTTATAAATTACAGAAATACTTTTAATAAGCATTAAACAGACAATCTGAAATCAAAAAGATATTTTTGGTCAAGAGGCACATAACTCAAAGTTTCTGTCTGCACATGTATTTTATGCAACATATTAGTGTTTGGCAAGGCACAGCGCTCAATCCCAGGTGGCCTTAAAAAAAAAATGCTCCAGGAAACTTCATTTTCTCTGCAGTTTGCTCAATAATTCAAAATGTCTGTCTTTTGGCAATGCAAATGATATATTCCCAAAATGCACCTCCGCATAAGACCATCACAGTCTCTAAGTACTGTGGGAACACACTGTGAATTTTTTAATTGAGATATTCTGATTTGAAATGTCAAAGCACAAATATATCGAAATGTTGAGGAAAGGGCTTATGTCACCTCTGTGTCCTGGCACTCTCTTCCATGAGACAATTGCAACTCTACAGATATTCTTAACATTTGTAAATTCATAAATTAAACTGCCCACATGTGGAATTGTTCCTTGCTGCCTCTTGATACTACAATGCAAATACTTCCACTGGGGGCACTAATTAAAGTAATGAATTGTTATATTCAGGATCTGGGTCTCACTGGTCTTCACACTGTCAGCATGGGCCGTAGGTGGGACATTGAGGCATCAGAAAATGTTTCTGAACTGAATGACAGAGCCATCCATACATAGAGCTTAATAATAAGGGGAAAAACTTAAGGAAATTCAGGAAGCCGGGGATTGGAACCCACCACACTAACATCTCTTCTCATTTCCAAAGCAGTGCCAAGACCCACTGGGCTCTACTTACCACTTTCAGACCCACCTCTGCCCTGCCCAGTAGATCTGGGCCCACTTCCTGCCTGGGCAGGAAGTACATGCAGGAGATTCCCAGAGGGCAGGATGTTTAGCCTGAACATCAGGCTTGCTCCTGGCCTATTTTCTGGGATCCTAAGAATTTCTCACAATTCACTGGGATCTGGCTTCTCACATAGAAGAGATCTCTTCTCTGGTTTCTTCCCTCTCCCTCAACATTTTCTAGAGATCCCACTGCCCCCTTTCCTCTAGCCACGGCTCAACAACTTTGGTGATTGGCTGGCTGTGTGCCCCTTGTCTGGTCACATTTCCTGTTTTACACCACAGTCTGTTCCACTTATCTCCTTCACCTAGTCATCTACCAACATGAAAATAGCTAGTATTTAAAGATGAAGGGGGCTGGCCAAATAGTTAGGTGGATTAAAGCACCTGCAAACAGGTGCAGGGCCCAGGGGTTCAATCAACCCCACTCCCGAGGCATGTTGAGTCAGCAATTGAGACTGGGCATGGTGGCACAAGCCTATAATCCCAGTTTTTGGGAGGCTGTCAACAGGTGGACCACTATGAATCCAGTCTAGCAGTGAGACCCTGAACACCCTATAGACCCTTTCCTAAAATAAAAAAAAAAATAAAATAAAGATGAAGGAACTGAATCAGACAAGGTGAAAATGACCTAAGTCATAGTTAACAGGCAGAGTAAGGCCTTAGAGGAAAGCCTGAGCTCAAGATCCATGCTCCCAGCCTTAGCCTCATGAGCTCTGGGGTCCAACAACACTGAGCTCTGCACAGCTGTAGATAGGACAGTCTGCCCTCCCCCTTCATCCGCACTCTCCCTCTCAACCCCATCTGTTTCCAAAGAAACCAAACCCCAACACAACAGAGCAAAGGAAGTGAGTGATCAAGCCAGTCACCTGTCAGGCCTGCCCCAGTCCAGCACTGTCCAGCCTGTGGTATGAGCAGCTTGGAGAGCAAGAAGTCCAGCGTGGCCTTCGGGCTGTGCCCAGAAGAATACACAGTTTTCACCCTGGAAGCGAGTGAGCAGGAACACAGGTCACTTTGCAAGGACACTGCCCAGAGGCACATCTGGCTGTCTCAGAACCACAAAGGTGATCCCTTCTTCCTCAGGGAAACAAGGCTAGACAAACAGGACACCAAAGAGGGGGATCAGTCAGAAGCTTCTGGAAAGTTTCCTATACCAGGAGTGACAAGTTTGCCCTTCTTGTTTCATCTAATGCTGGAGAACAGAGAGTAGGAGAATGGGAATGAAATGGCACAGCACAGGTGTTCCCTGTCACTATAACAGAGTCCCTGAAGTGAGGCCATCTAGAAAGAGAAGAGGCTCCTTCAGAACTGGCACTGGACATTTAGGTCACAGTGCCCAGCTTCTGATGGGGCCTTGTGGCAGAAAGGATTGAGTGGCAGGAAAGGAAGTAAGAGCAAGCCACAGAAACAAAATCACTCTGTAGCAACTATTCCTGCAAAAACTAGCTACTCTTGGGAGACTCTATAGTCCCTTCATGAGGGTGCAGCCCCTGTGACCAAGTCTCCAACACAAAAATCTGAGGGGACAGCTATCCTCAAAGCATATAATCCATGGTTGCAAACCCCACTTCCACTGTCTGGATGAGCTCCTTCCCTCACCCACACTACAGCCTCCTCTGCAGAACCTCAGCGATTGGGGTGACTGCTCAAATACCTCCTTCCCACATCTCCAGCTCCCTCGTGGTTTCTGGAGTTTGGGGAGCTTCAGGTGGCCTCACAGTCGGGGAAAGGTAGTTATCCCAGGACCTGTGCCAGAAGCTTGCAGGTCATACCCATTGGGGCAAGCAGTCCAGTGTGGAGGGGACACAGGGACACATCAGGAGATGTATGAGCCCAGGGCCCCTGAGACACCTAGCCCAGGGCATGGAGGCCCATTGTGAGGAAGCTGCTCCTCCACCATGGGATCTTAGTAGCCCTCAATCCAGCACTGACCAAGGATGGGATCCCGGTAGTGGTTGAGTGACCCCCTCCTTGTGTGGCACCTCAGAGAAACTACCATAGGGAAAAGGCACAACAGGCCATATCCCCTCATGCACACCCTTGGTTTGGGAACCCAAACTCAATCATGGCCCCAGGGTCTAGTCAGGAGGCCACTTTTAGAAACTCAATAACAAATCAGAGGGGTACTCTGAACCCTGGAAAAGTGAAGTGTGAGCTCTGTTCAGCCTGGAGCACCCTGAAGCACCCTAGAGCACCCACTGTGGCCTGACAAAGACCCATGACCACTCACATTGACCCCTCCCCCAACTTCACTGGAGAAGGCACAGCCCTGGGTCTGCTGTGTCCAAAATAACCAAGCACGAATACTTTCTGAGCTACAGATCCTTCATCAGGAAATAACCCAAGGCCCTGCCCACTAATTCCCTTTGAAGATGACTGGCAAACACAAACACAAACTTAAACAAAGACTATAAGCCACACAAGGAAAAAACAGCTCTGTTTTAAACAGAGGGGAGAGACAGGGTCAAGAGCCAGGTGATCCAGGATGCCTAGTAGAGGTCTCTGCAATGGGGATATTAGACGAAGGCAGGCAGAGTCAGAGCCAGGGTTCTGGCTGGAAAAAATAACTGCCAAGAACCTTGCAGGCTGTACAGTGCTCTCCAGGCCTCAGCTGACCTGGGTAAGGAGGCATTGGCTGGGCTCCAGAGAAGAGGACCTGCCTATAGTCAGAGCCTCCACACTTATGCAGGCAGGGGACAGTGGCTCCAAGATGATGGCCAAGACAGAAGCAAGGTGTCACCGACAGATACAAGCCTAAGGATTGACTTCTGCTGCTGGGATCTTGGACAGTGACCAAGGGTCCACAAGGCCAAGTGGACCCAACACTGGGCCTGGAAAGCTGTGCCCTCTGCTGTGGGTGGGGCTTGAGGGACAGACAGGAGCATGAGACAGCATGGGGATGAGGGCATCTCATCTCCTCTCCTCTTCTGCCAACTCCCAACCCACAGCTGAGCCCCAGAGGACCCCAGGTCTGCCACAGTCCTGGGTTCAATCCTAGCAGCATTTCTGTCCTTCCTTCCTTTCTTCCTTCCTTCTGCCTGATAACTGCTGTGACATCTTCTGACCACCTCAGCCAATGCAGAGGTGCATAGTGCAAAGACATAAGTCCCCATGGACCTGCTCAGGGGTCAGGATGAGGCCACCTGGGCCCTGCAGTGATCAGGCCCCAGGGACACCATCACCACTATGGACAAGGCTCAGGAGAGCATCAGGGTGCCACAAGGACTTGATGACAGAGCCAGAGACCACATCTCCCTCTTCACCACTCTTCAGTGTTCATGGGGGGAGAGGGGGATTACTAGAATCCTCATGTCTCTTCCAGTCCAGCTACACTCACTACTTAAGGCTGATTTTGTCTTCAAAAATGCATGTTGTAGAGATAAATGCTGATCATCTTTATAGCTACATAGCTGTAGGGAATTCTAAAAGCTTGAATAATGACCAACTATGGAATAAAGGAGCCAGGGGAAATACTTCTGTCCCTGGTGGCTTCCTATTATTGTTCCTGGAATTTTTGCAAGTTGTATCACTGTGATCTCTCAGTAATGACACAGTGGCCTTGTCTCGCTCTTCATCCCTGCACATATGGAAAGTGAGAGTCACCTCATCAGGATTCCAGCTGAGTCCTCTGGCTACTAATTGCTTACTTTCCCATCCCATGAACAAAAGCACTGCTAAGTAAAACTCTTTCATGAGGAAGGTCTTCATTATGTAGCCAGCAAGAGAGTTACAAGCAGTTTATGTGTGTGTGGAAACAGGGCCAGAGGGGGGCAAGACTTAATTTTGTGTAGGTTTCTCTGTAATAATCTCTTAATAAAGGAAGTCTGATGGCTGAAAAAGACATCAGCTGTCACCTTGGCTATGAAACAGTGCTTTGGCCTCATCTTGAACCCCATGCCAATGCAGTAATTTATAGATCAGCTTCACCATGATCTTGGGCCTTTTGGTGATGCCAGCACAAGACACCCCTCAGTCATTTGTAAACAGATTCTTTGGGTCATGGTGCCAGAGGCTTGGGGGGAGAGAGAGGGAGAAGGAAGGGAAAGGGGAAGAGGAGGAAGTGGCAGAACTCACCCTTTTATCAAGAGCCACTCGCTCCATAACACGATTAACCCATTCCTGAGGTCAGAGCCCTAATGGACCGTGGGGGACACTCTCCAACCTCAGGCCTGGTTACATCCACCATAATGACTGGGTTGCCCTCCTTCCACATGCTGGGCCTCTGTGTGAACAAGACAGTTCATTCTTTCCACATGGCAGCAGCCCACAAGTACTCCCTCAGCCCTGGACAGGACCCAGTGCATCCTCACTCAGCCTGCATAGCTCCACAGGAGGCAGGAGTGATCCCTGCTCTGCTCGCCCAAGTCCTTCTTCCACTGTGTATCAGTCCTTGGAACACAGCCTGATCACATGAGCCTGTCTTTCCACAGCCCTTAGACAGGTAGCAATGCATGTGACCTATGGTCCAGGACCATTCACCATGAGGGTGAAGCCCAGCTCTCCCAGACAAGCAGTCATGTCAAATGGGGAAACTGATTTGTCTAAAATGAGCCACTTCGGGTTGCCAGCTGGTGGTTGTGCATCGATTTTACTGTAGCTTACAAACAATCATTTCTAAATGCATCTAAAACATTTCCTGAGGCCACATCCCTCTCTGATGTGTGGAGAAACCATGTTAAGTTTAGTCTTGTTGCTCCACATAGCTCACTTGATACTTTAGCAAAGTTTTCCTCCTTAGTATTTATAGTTGAGACTGAGAGGAAGCCCAGGGGAGGAAAAAGCTTCAGAGGGACCACCTTAAGAGGCTCCACACACAGTGCCCTGACTGCAAAGCCTGCCCCTGGAAGTGAGACTACACTCTGAGGTGAGGCCCATTACAACTACAGTGCTTTTTCCCTGGAAGTAGCCAGATTGGCTTTGACTCTTGCCCCTTAGGGCACTTAGAGATACTTCCAAGGTGACTATTATAGATAGCTAAGTTAGGTAGAAATATTATAGGCAGTCAGACAGGGCTGAGGCCTTGAGAGTTCAACGCAGAGGATAACTGTGGTCTCTGAGAGCCAGGCTTCAAGAAAAAGAGCTACTCACCTATGCACTTCCCTTAGGGATGAGCATCACTGACTGATACGCAATCACCTTGGGGTGGAGGGCCCAATCCTTTCCAGGAAAGTTCTGGTCTGCCCATGTGCACTTGCTGTATGATTTGCTTCACCATTTGGTTCCCATTCAATCAGTGTTACCCCAGTGACTCTACGTGTTGTAATCTTATTGGTCGACCATGGTCTTACCCCACCTCACATTCAGCCTATGATTTGCCACTGGGCCGATATTACCTAAGTGATTACACTTTTAATCATATTCATTGGTTATAGTTCTGTCCCACCTTAAACCCATGTCACATTGTGGCTCTGCTCAATAAAACACCGTTGAGAAGCAGCGGGTGGGCACCACACTTTCCAGGACCCCTTCTGTCGGACAGAAGCTGTTTTGCTGTCAGTAAATTCCTACACTTTAAAAAAAGTTTAGCTTTGTTGCAGCTGGGGGTGGGGGTTGGTTGGGAACCATCCTGATCCCACTTAGAGGAACATATATCACTTTCTTCAAATCTTAGGGGTAAATGTTCCAGTGCTCACAAAGGCAACTATGCTGAAAAGGTGGGAAACACATCTTAGCAAAATAAAAGTGGAGCTCAGGATCCTGCAATCCCCCAAGTGCAAAAGAGCTGTTAGGTGCTCTGTGATCAGGAAGGAATGAGTGCTGTATGAGATAAGGTCCAAATGCAAAACAGCCAGCATGGACAACAGGTGTCAGTAACTGTAAGAAGGAAGACCTGGTGAAAATCCAGTCAAAGAGGTACAAAAAGCACTAGCATGGAGAAACATTCTTAACTTTCTTGAAAGAAATATAAGATATTAAATTGCATACTACAGCCCTGCTTCTAAAGATTTAATATCAAATTTATAAAATTTATCTCAGTAAAAAAAAAGATTTAATATCACATAGATATCCCTTGTCCTAAAAGTAATTCATAATCACCATGAAATTCTAGTCAAATTTCCAAAAAGTATCTCAGTGAATATTTTCTGAGTGATCTTAAACGTTTTCTGAAAGAGGAAAGGTATTCAATAGCTGAGGCAACTTGGAGGTTAAAGTACCAAAAGAATTTCTGGATGTGGTAGAGCACTTGGGAGACTGAGGTGGGAGAATCACTGTGCAAGACCCAGCCTCAAAAGGAGGTGGGGAATATAAAAAGTGTAAGACAGGAGGGCCAGCCAGATAGCTCAACAGATTAAAGTGCCTGCTTAGGCAGATGCAGAAACCAAGGTTAAATCCTCTGCATGTGACACCAGTCCTGCCCCCAGGGTGCACAGAGATGGTGATTGAGACTGGGTATGGTGGTGTGCCCATAATCCCAGCACTTGGGAGGTTGAAAACAAGAAGATCATTATGAGTCCAATCTACATAGTGAGACCCTGTACTAAATACATTTAAAAAAAAAAAAAAAAAAAAAAAACAGAGTAAGACAGTGGCTGGCAACTCAGCCAGCTATAAAGACTGATGGAATAGCATGGCATTGATTGGAGGGAAACAGGCCAGATTACCAGAGCAGCGAGTCCAGAAATAGGCCTAACCACTTGTGCAAACTTTGAACTATGACAGAGACGATGTAAGGATTTGGCAGGGAATGAGGGACAGTTCAGTTACCAACACCATGACAGCTGGCTCTCCATATGGGGAAATACAAAATCATTTCACACTGCATAAGTTAACTTCAGGTGGATTAAAGACCACTGCTTACAAGAACTATAATGACCAGCCATAACTTAACACTTAGCTTCTGTGTGCGTGAAATGGGAACCATAGTAATAGTACTTAACCCTACAGTTACCATAAAGATGAAAGAAGGTGAGTTTTGTACACTGCTTAGAACAGCGAGCAACAGATTGAATTGTTTACCACATACACAAAGAAAATATATGCAAGTACCCTTGTGACAGCAAGGAAGGTGGGAGTTTTTTAAATTAGCTCCAAAAATTCATGAAGACAGTAAAAAATATAAATATTTATTAGATTTGTTTTTTATTCAGTCTCTCTATGCAGTTCAGATTCATAGTGCTCCTCCTGTCTCAGTCTCTCCAGCACTGGGATTACAGACATGCATCACCAGGGCCAGTTTCAGGGCCAGCACAGCATGTGGCATCAGGGATCAAGCATGGGTGCTTGTGCCTGCCAGGCAGGTACTTAGACAGCTGAGATTTCTCCCCAGCCAAAACCACAAATACATTTTGAAGCAGGAAAATGAAGAGAATCACCAAGTAGAAGAAAAGGGTGACTTGACTTGCCAGGGTCTCAGCAAGGGACTCATGTCTCCTTGAGCGCCCTGAATAGGGTCTTGCTTTCACTTTCATACCACTTCCATTTCACAGGACAATCTTGTGTTGGCAAACTGTTGTCAGATGTGGTCACAGAAGCAAAAGCAAGGCAGCTTTAAGGGGAAGCGAACAACGGCCAAGGGAGAGCAAGGAGTTCCTGCAGAACTTCCCAACTCTGCTATGCCTCGCTGTCATTACATTATGGCTGCCCATACATAGCAGAGGTCATAGCCATTGATTTCCTCAAGTGCCTTAGCTGTACAGTTAATCCATAGTTGTCCATCTTCACCCCAATAAGTAGTTTCCTATTAAAGTTTATACATCTCTGCAACTAAAAATAACAACTAAACTTGGGTTTGAAATTAATGACTGAGAGAAGATACCTATAGTAGATTGTAATGGGCGTATTCAGATTATATCTAAAACAGTATTACATATTTTAAAAAGACAAAAATCTTATAGAAAATGTGAGCACAGGTTGCGAGCAGACGGCTCAAAGTAGAGCACATCCAAAGTCAGCGAACACATGGGTGGGGCTTGATTTACCTGATCGCCAGGAAAACATGCATGCAGCTGTGTGAAACAATCACACAGTATTCTCTGCATTATGAGTTAGTCTGCTCTGTGTTCCTAGAATGAAATACCTGAGCCTCATAACTCACAAAGTAAGGAGGCTGGGTTTCAAGATGCCACAGGGCTTTGAATGGAAACTCACAGATCTGTCCTTAGCTCCGCTGCTTCTCATCCTACATGTGACCCTCAGAGAGCCTCTCCAGCCTTCAGGAGCAAACCTAGAGCCTTCCTGTGCATCAGCACCTCCATAAGCCCCCTCAAGTTCAAGCCTCCTGTGTCACCAATCCTGGGCCACCACAGGCACCTCTGCTGTCCATCCACTCATACACATGCTGCCTTTTCACAGTTTCAGTCGCTCAGTGTGAAAGATGAGGATCCTATTAAATCTTAGGTGAGGATTCAAGCCAGGCCCAGGGTGTATGTGAGACCACCCAGAGCCCACCTGAAACTCATTCGACTCAGCAATCAGGCGCAGCATGTGAGTAGAACTTCATCCATCAGACAGGCCCAGTGTTGAACCTGTGGCAGAACTCCCTGGAGAGAGGCTAGAGGCAAGACCCATACAGCTGATCCAGGAGCAGAACATCTGGCCAGAGGGGCACAGTGGGTTCACCTCTAAGCACTGCAGCAGGAAGAAGTGGAGCTCAGCAGCCAGACCCAAGCCACACCCACCTGGACAAGTTTGAACTTGGTAGATGTGGACCTGGTGCACCAAAACTCAGAAGACAGTAATATACAAAATGACAAAGAGAAGAAGCAAAATGCACTCTCAGGCTCTGAGTCCACCCAGAACAAATGCAGGAGACAATAGCATAGAAGAAATTGGAAATCACACACCTGAAATCTCTCAAATAATAGCATTCAGAGTAAAGAAACAACTTCAGAAAGGTATAGAGGAAATCAGATCAAAAATAATTTCTGAAGCAAAAAAAGAAATAATAACTATAATGAAGGAAGTACTAAGTGCTTCAAAAGAAGACACTGATAAAAAATAGAGGAGGATAGAAAAATGATGGAATCCTTGAATAAGCAATATAGGAAAGTAATAGAATGTATGAAGCAGATTCAAGGTGCTATACAGCAACTTAAAACCTCAATCACAAGCTGGCAAAACCATTTCAATGAAAGTGAAAATAGACTATCAGACCTTCAAGACACCATTGCAGCTAGGGAAGAGGTAAGAAAAGATCTCTTAATTACAACTAGGGAGCAAGAGAAATAATTCAACATCTGCAAGATGACACAAAGATGAACCACATAAGACTAATATGCATGAATGAGAAAGGGGTCAATACAAATGGTATAAAAAGAATATGGGCAGAAGTAATAGCAGAAAACATCCCCAATATGGGGAAACAATTGAACATTCAACTAACTGAAGCATATAGAGCCCCAAATAACATTGACCCACTTAAAACCACACCCAGACATATAATAATCAAGATTCCAGAAATTCAGCACAGGATCAGTATACTAAAAGCTGCTAGAGAAAAGAAATAAATCACATTTAAAGGAAAACCCAACAGAATAATGGCAGATTTCTCTTTACAAACCATCAAGTCAAGAAGAGCCTGATATACCCTGCAAAACTCTCTTTCAAGGATAATGGAGAAGTGAAATACTTCCATGACAAAAAACAACTAAAGAATTTCATGATGACAAAACCAACACTACACAGACTACTAAAAGATATTCTAGAGAGGGATCAAAAAGACCACAGCTCCATGAATGAGAACAGAAAGATCCCACCAAAAAGAACAAACAATTAACACAGGAGAAAAAGGTATACAACAGCAGTCTTTCAATTACTCTTTTGAATATAGCAGCAAAATATCTCCGTCAGCATCTTCTACAAATGGACTTCTCCTGCACCCCATGGGTCATGATTCTGTCCAGGGTTGCAGGGTGGATATCAAGGAAATAGCAGTAGCTCAGTCCCACAGGTGACACCTGGACCCTAGTAAGCTGCACCCACTTAGGAATCCAGTGGAGTTAGTCCAATAGCAGAGTCCTGTGGTCTCCCTCCAGCTCCTCCCCAACCTCACCCCAACTTACCCCTCTCCTGCTTCTCCAGCACTTGGGCCTCTGGGCCTCTACGCTGGTCTTGGCATCTGGGGCATGTCTCCCAGGCCCTTTGCATGGGTGATTCCCTGTTGCCCAGAGGTTTTCCCACAACCTCACCATCCCTGAACCTCTCTCAGGTGGCAGCTTCCCCTCAAAGCTTCTCTCCAAGACCAGTTCTCCCAAACCCCAAAAGCACCCACCAAGCAAAGCCCCACTCCTGTGGTAAGATGCCCCACCATGTCTCACAGCCCAGCCCTCAATCCACATTGATTCCATTATAGAAATAGGCAAAGATTTTGGAAGGGTGCTATGGTGGGCTTGAAGGTTATACCATGGAGCGAAGCCTCCTCCAAGGACTCCAATGCAGGGCCACCATGCAGGAAGAATCCCCCAGCAGCCTTCACCCTTACAGAGGAGAGTTCTCTCAGACCCGTCAGACTTGAATTTAGAGAGAAAAGCACTTATGCCTCTCTGTTCCCCGATGTCCTTTTTTTCAATACTGTATTTTTTATTTATTTATTTATTTATTTTTTAGTTTCAAAACACATTAGTAGTACATTTGCAATAATTGACACATTGCGTATTGTTGTCCTCATAGTAGTTACACAGAGCACAGGGTGTAGATGTGATAAATTTTCTAATCGATATTGGTAAGGAAAGAAAGCAAAAAAAAAAAAAATTTCTCTTTGAACTAAGAGGAAGTAGTTGTATACAAATTTCAGTGTTCCATAATTGCAGTGGGTTACCAGTGAAACTGGCAATGTTGAAGGCTGTTGATTTAAGCCTCTTATAGCTCATCATATTAATATAGCTCTGCATTTTATGCCTCATAGTTAAGCTTTTCTGCTGGGTGATTGAGGGCAAGTTAAAGCACCACCTGTTTAACAAAACTTTCATCTTTTGTATTTTCCAAGGTCAAATCTCCTCAGGATTAACTTTTGAACCATATACAGTGCTTTGTAGAACTGTTGTCAGTGTCAGCCATCGGGACGAGTCACGGCCATTGCTTGACCAGTTTGCTCTCTGTGAAAGCCTGAGAGAATGTTTTCTCCCTAGGTAACTCTTCCTAGACACACTATACTTCATTTATCCCTTTCCTCTGAGGTCCCATAATCTCCTTGAACAGAAAATTTGGGAAACCTCTGAGTTATAGGATGGTATAGCACAGGTTCTCTTATGTCCTGAGTCCTCGCTGACCTTGAAGGGCTAGAGCCAAAATGATGGCTATCATTGTAGCCCTTCTTTTTCTCCAATTTTTGATCTGTTAACTTACATTCTCAATCCTCCAGCAGAGAAGTTTTGTGATACTATTACTGTATAACATAGGTAATTGAGCTTAACAGCACTGTTTTTCTGAATATCAAACATCTTAGACTTAACTTGAAATTGGTATTTTCCTTCAATCATTGATATTCTAATAAATCTCTATAGAATGTGATAAAAGCAGTTATACATTTTTACACAGACATTTAGTAATCTGAGGATGTACAAAATTGTAGCCTGTCCGGCCTATGGCATTTTGCCTAGTCTCTTATTCTCAATACCCTGTTTTGTTTTGTTTTGTTTTGTTTTGTTTTGTTTTGTTTTGTTTTGTTTTGTTTTGTTCTGTTTTTGTTCACCAACCATTTACTTGAGAGACCCTGGATGTCCTTTTTGCCAGCGTATGCTGTCCATGTATGCCATAGAGCTGCAGTCTTCTCCATACAATTCTAAGGACTGAAAGCAGGACAGGAGTCCTTCAGAGAACACACATTCTTCCAGGAGGAAAACAACAAGCTAATACACATATTCATGAGTAGATAATTTTAAATACTTAAAGATGCTCAAAGGGAAAATCCTGCAGTTTTTATCCAACTGGATTGAGTTGCTTACTGTGTTGGGGATGTTGCTAACCATGACTGTGTCCTCTGCACATCACAAAATGTAATCATTTCTAGTTTTTAGTGGTTCTGCTTAGCTCTTATCTAGAACTGGTAACTTCACAGACCTATTGTTTGTTCCTGAGTCACAAGGTACCTAGTGCAGATGTTCCTGAAATGTTGGCACAGCTGGTAGCAAAGTGGAGATGACTTTCTCCTCTTGTAGTTGTTATCCAGCCTCTCAGAGCCATGGAAGAGCCAAAGGCTTTGTGTCTCCTTTCATTCATGGACTTTTTCAAATGTCTGAAGACTATGAAAGGATTTGAGGAGTGAGATACAGATGGGTTGAACATAAAGCCTCATGTTGCCAACTCCACCCTTGTCTCATAGCTCTGCCCTGAATTCACATTGGTCTCATTTAAAAAGGAGGCAAAAGATCTTGACAGGAAGCCATGGCAGGCTTGAAGATTATGCTATGAAGGGAAGCTTCAGAGGACTCCAACGCAGGGCTACCATGCAGAAGTTCCCCAACAGGCCCAGGCTCTTGGACACAGGGCGCCCTTATCTCCTCAGGTGCAGGCCTGTGTCCCTCACCCTCACCACATGTTCTTTCTTGGGTGCATGCTGAGATGTGAGCTCGCAGAGCATCAAAAGCAAATAAATCAAGAACAGGATTTGGCCAGACCCAGAAGCAGTTCAGAGACTGAGCTAAGCTCATTCAGGGCAGGGCAAGGAGACAGCGGCTGAGAGTGGTGCCTTCTGTGTGTACCACAGACCAAGCCAGCCATCTGGGCCAGAGGCTGCAGCACCAGGAGCCAGCTGGGCCAGAGCCACCCTTGCAGCTTGGAAAGCCTGGCCTCAGCCCAGGCCTCCACTCAGGGATGAACAGTGCCCCAAGTTCTATTGCCACTTGAGAGGAGACAGGAGCACCCCAGCTCCGTGAGATCACTCCCAGGACACACTGTGCTGTCCACCAATGGCACCAGCCCTTGTCTGGGGGAGGTATACATGCTGTGCCATGGTAGGGCCAGTGCCCCTTGCTGCACAGGAATGATCGTCTCCTGGGGGCTGGAGTGCATTGGCACAAGATTCCAGTGTACCACTTAGAACTGCTGTCAATTTGAAATTTATGAGTTGTTTCTGGAATTTTCCATTTACTTTTGGGCCATGACTGAAGGTCGATACCTAGCAGTGTGGAGAGGGAAGACACAGGTATAAGACAGCTGGACTTGGGTTGTGTGGTTTTGATATTCCCTCCAGAGTATGCTAACATATAATTGCCACTTTCTCGCTATTACATGGGGCCGCTAAGCTTCTCTCAGGGACAGGCAATAATACCATCATCACAGGCCCACCAAAGGCCAGGTCACCTTCCACTACTTCTCACCTCTACTGTGGTTGACAGGTAGGGCCCTGGCCAGATGCCAGCGCCTTGATCTCAGATTTCTGTTCAGAGGAAATCACCTCATCTGAGGCATCTCACACCTGGCATTGTCTATCCCCTCCAAGCAACAATTCCACCTCAGCAATCCTCACAGGCTAGGCACTTGTGCATGTTTTTGAGTGAGTCAAATAATAAAAACTGAGAAAAATAAATTCCTTAAATTACAGATGAGAAAGGAAACTTTATTTCAAATATGAAAGACTCTAAAACAATTGTATAACAGCACTTTGTTCAAACATCTGGTGATAAATGAGAAAGTATAGATAAAATTGTTGCCTAGGAAAAAATAAATTACCAGTATTAATTGACATATAAATTATACAATAAAAAAGGATCAGCATTACACTGGCCATTGATAGGGTTGAATCTGTAGATATCTTATTATTAATTAGAAAAGTATGATTGGAAAACTAACAGCAAGCAATCGCATGGATCTCTACCCAGGAGAGCTATTGCTATGTGACTAGGGAATCACATCTTCAGCCTCAGAGCTGATGTCATATTTTTCCAGCTTGGTTCTCCTACACCCCCCGGCCATGTGTACAAGCACCTAATGGGCTGAGTCTATACCAGCAGCTGGACGTATCTCTTTCTGCCAACCTGAGGAATGTGAATTCTTACATCTTTGTGAATTGAATTTGCATTTCCCTGAGAGAATGAGGGCAAATCTCTTCCATATGTCAGAGACCTTCCCTGCTATTTCTTTGGTTCTGCCTCCCCAGCCTCTGGCTGGTCTGCTCACGTTCTGCACGGGACCTTCTGATGAACACCAGCTCTTAATTTCAATGTGCTTAGTGATTAGCCTCTCTATTTCTGGTGTGTGCTTTTGTGTCTTGTTTAAGAAGACTCCCACAACTCTAGAGGTCGTAAAGATAGACCTGTGTATGGTTTTCCAAATGTTTTCTCCTTGCCTCTCCCAGAAATGTCTCTAATTGGTGCGAAGCTTTTCCACATATGCTGGGTTCTGGGGACCACTGTCGCAGGGCAAGTTTTCATTTGCAGAAAGGTCTGTTTCTGCATTCCCTTTCTTCTGCTTCTGTATGTCCATTTCTCCACCAATACCATTGAAGCTTCCTCTAATAACTCTAATTGCCCAGAGGTAGAAAATCAGGACTGATTTAATCCTTTTCATATATATGTATATATATATGGTATATTTTTTTGTATAAATGTTTGGTACAGGGTCTCACTATACAGCTCAGACTTGTAGTGAGCCCCCTGTTTTCAGCCTCCCCAGCGCTGGAGTTACAGCATACACCACCATGCTCGCTCTCTGGGGCAGGGCAGGTACCGCCTGTGGCGCCAGAGATCAAACCCTGGTCCCTACACTTGCCTAAACAGGTGCTTATTCCACTGAGCTATATTGCTGGCCCAAAATATTATCATTAGGTCATCAATTTTCAAAAAAATTAAGTTAGGAGTTGGATTAGAATGTTGTTGAGTCTGTGGATTAACTGAGAATGAATCATCTTTATGATCACTAGACATCCCTACCCATAAAAAAAAAAAAATGTCCCACTCACTTAGGACTCCTTTTCCAATGAAGTTTTATCATTTTCTTTATAAAGACATTAGGCAATTTTTATTATATTTATTTGTCGGTAACTTTTTTCATCCATTCGTTTCACAAACACTGATGTACTGATTACCATGAGCCAAGTAATATCTTAACTTATATATTAACTCCTCTAGCAGACTTATCAAGTAGGTTAGTTATTGTCCTGCTTTTCAGGTAAAGACACAGCAGGACAGAGAGGGTCAAGTATTTGACTAAGATCACATAACAGGAATGATGGAGAAAGAATTGGAATCTGAGTCCATATTGCTAATCACTGTACAAATGACTTCTGTTCAATCTTTAGCACTAATTTCTAATACTTCTTTGAGTATGTTTCTTGGTATCCAGAAGGTTTTACATCCAGCACCCTTGCAAAGATGACCTATTAACCCTGATAATTAACCTCTTACTAATCATGAACACTGAAATTTTTCATGTGTACAAAATCTTAAAATAATCATATTCCTCATTCTTCCACTCCAATTTTTATAAGACCCTTTTTTTTTCTTTGAGAAACTGAGCCCAGGCCTCACACACACTAAGGGTAAATTGTATCCCCAACCCACCTTCATGCATTATCTTTATTTTTTAAATTAACAAATAAAAATTGTGTGTATCAGCGATGTAAAGCATGATACCTTGATAGACGCATCTGTTGCAGAATGACTGAATCAAGCCCATTAGCACCGTCATCACCTTGTATATTCATAGTGTCGTGTGTCACAACACTTGAAATTTGTTCTTGGTGACTTTTAAGAATGCAATACATGGGCCGGCAAGATAACTCAGTAGACTAAGCACCTGCTCTGGCAAACACAGGGACTAGGGTTCGATCCTCAGTCCTGCATGCCTCACCAGTCCCACCCTTGGGCACACTGAGTCCACAGCCGAGTCCAGGCAAGGTGGCAAGTGCCTGTAATCCCAGCACTGGGAAGGCTGGAGAAAGGAGGATCACTACAAGTCTGAGCTATGTAATGAGACCCTGTACCAAATACATAAATGGAAAGAAAAAAAAAAGAATGTAGTACACGATTGGCTGCAGTCATCATGATGCAAAATAGATTACTCAAACCTACTCTCTGGCCAGCTTCAATCTGTCATTCTGTGACCAATATCTTCCTAATCCCTCCTACCTAGCCCTAACAACCATTCTACTCCACATGTATAAGTTGTATCTTCTCTCAGATTCAATATATAAGTGAAATTCTTCAGGGTACATTCTTCCATTCCTGGCTTGTTTCACTTAGCATACTGTACTCTGCATTCACCCGTGCTGCAAACGATAGCATCTCTTTCTTCCTTAAGGCTAAATAGTATTCCATTTTATATAAGACATATTTTCCTTATTCATTCACCTGTTGATGCACACACAAGTGTTTCTGTATCTTGGCTGTTACAAATAATGCTGTAATTAACATAGGAATGCAAATAACCCCTCAGCATAACCCCTTCGAATATCTCCCCAAGTTTGTTTCTGGGTCTCATGGTGGTTCTATTTCTAATTTGGGGGGAACCTGTGTATTGTTTTCTGTGATGGTTGTGCTAATTTACATTCGTATCAAGAGTGCAAAGGGGTTCTGGCTTCTTCACACGCACATCAACCCTTAGCTCTTTGTCACTTGACAATAGCCATCATAGCTATAGGATGGCAGATGTCCTGTCACAGGTCTGATTTGCACTTCCCTGATGACATCAAGCATTTATTTTTCATACACCTGTTGGCCATGTGTGTCTTGTTTTGAGAAATGTCTCTTCAGGTCAAACTCTTAGCTGGGTTATTTTCCCGCTATGAAGTGTATGAGTTCTTTATATATTCTTTTATTAACCCATTATTAGATTTTTGGTTCACAGGTATTTTCCCCATCCTGGACTTCTGTGCAGAGACGGGGGTCTCTTCACTCTGATCTCTTTGGTTTGCCGAAGCTTTGAAATCTGTTGCAGTCCCATCTGTCTAGTTTTGTTTTTTGTTCCCTGTGATTTTGGGGTAATATCTGAACATGATTTGGTACAACCAATGTCAAGGAGCTTTTCCCTGATGTCTCAGGCCTTACATTTCGATCGTTAATCCACTTTGAGTTGCACTTATTTTAGGTTCTAATTAGCTTTCTAGCCTTGTTGGGAACTTCACTCAATGCTCATGTAAGATCAGATTTTTCATTTCCTTGAGGAGTCATTCAAACTGGCTAATGAAATTAACTGTGCTTGATGTTTTCCTGAAGGACAAATTTTTCAAGTTAAGGATTCATGTTTTTCATAAGCAGGCTGATTCAGGCTTAGTGTGTCTTTGTGAGTTAGTTTTGGTCATTTACATTTTCTGTAAATATTTCTAATTTGCTTGATTTCAGATTTTCATAGTCATTTGTTCTATTCGGTTGTATTATGTTCTCTGGATCTCAATTTTATTTGTGACTGTGCTCTCTTTCATTCCGGGTATTGCTTTGTTAGGTTTTTTTATTTGGTTGATTTTTTTCTGTATTTAGGACAGGGTCTATAGGGTTTCACTATGTAGATTGGACTCACAGTGATTCTCCTGTTTTCAGCCTCCTAAGTGCTGGGATTACAGGTGTGCGCCACCACACCCAGTCTCAATCGCTGTCTCAGCATGCCCTGCAGGCAGGACCTGCACGGCAGGCTGGGAATCAAACCCAGGCCACTGTGCTCTGCCTAAGCAGGTACTTTAGTCCACTGAGCTATCAAGCTGGCCCTTTGGGTTTTATTCTAGTTTTGAATACTTTCTCCTGGTTTTGTTGCACTTCTTGAAACTAGGGACTGGTTTTTTCCTTTGTTCCCTCTCTGTACACACAGCCAAGATCCATCAGAGGCCATTAACCCCACTTGGTAACTCAGGGACCAGAGGTCAGCGAGCTCTCTTTGTGCTCTGGTCCCCCTGTCTGTGAGGCAGCTGGAGGTGTGGTGCTCATAAGGGACTGGGGCTCTGCTCCAGTGGAAACACTCTTAGTTCCTAGGTGTGCCTGCAGTGGGTCACACCTGCTCCAGCCCTTAGCCACTAACTAACTACTCACATTTTTGACCATTCAAGGTTAATTTAAATTCACAAGAAATAAGCTGTATGCACAGCTCAGTGTCCCAGGCTGATGATCACACTGCAGGTGAATGATCCCATGGGAGCTGCAGATGCAGCAGGTTCTGTCCCCAGGAAGATCTGGCCTGTCGAGCAGGTGTTTCCCAGCTGCAACCTCTGGCATGGCCTCCTCAATACTCTGGCTGTGTGCAGGGGTCTCTGACCACTGGAAGCCATCTGGGCCTGGACTCTTCTGTTCTTCTGCACAGTCCATAAAAGGCCAAAGCGCAGGCCCTGCCCCTCTAGAGTTCACTGTGGGCCCCATCCTGCTGCCAGGATGAAACTGGGTGAAGCCTGCTTACCTTTCCAGCTTCCAACCACCTCGTTACTGCTGGCCTCTAGGAATTTTTTCCCCACGTGTCATTAACCATGCATTTTAAGAGATGTTTTTAAAACATTTTATCCAGCATTTCAGATGCTATGCACTGGTGTGGTTTTTCTACATAGTTTTTCAGGCATGCTGCCAAAAATGGAAATCTAGTCACTGGATTTTGACATAAGGGAACTCTCCCTCCTCCCTTCCCCCTTTGCCTTTCTACTTTTCCTTCTCCTTTTCCTTTCTCTCTTTCTCCTTCTCTTCCTTCCTTCTTTCCTTTCTCCCTTCCTTCCTTCTTTTCTTCCTTTCTCTTCCTTTCTTTCTTCCCTTCCTACTTTCCTCTTTTCATTTCCCTCTTTTCCTTCCTTTGCTCCTCTTTTTCTTTCTTTCTTTCTATTAGAAAGCATGGTGGGGAAGAAACAAAGGGGGAGAGATTGATCCACACGATTTTTACCTGGAAAGCTTTCATTCCTGGCTAAACGTCAGGGAAAATGTGGTCTCTAGCAGCAGCTGCTGCAGGAGCGTCACCGTCAGTCACTGAGTTCCAAACACAACCCTGCTTGGCATGTGAGTTACAGCCTGATGGCCACACCCAGCAGGTTTCTGTCTGCTGTGCTGGGCCTTAGAGGAGTTAAGCGATCACCTCTAGGAACTGGTGAAGATAGCACAGAAGAGCTTATCACCCACTTGGCAAAGGCGAGAGCCTGGAGAGGACCTAAGTGCTCAGCAGCAGCTCAGGGGGAGCTGGTCACTTTTCTCAGCCAGCCTGATGCTGGAGTGTGGCTGAGCCCAGGTATCCAGGACAACAGGGAGAGCAGGGGTAGTTAGGAAAGCAAATGTCAGGAATCCCAGGAGCCCCACAGTGGCATAGTGTGAATGTCCTGGCACAGGTCAGGAGCTGTGGATTTGCCTCTCCCTCTGATTTAGAAGTCCAGATGCAGAATGGCAGTTATAGAGAGATAGTTAGAAATCTAACCCTCATGTAAGTCCTGAGGTGTTGAGGTGTGAGGTCATCTGTCAGAATCAAAACACTCTGCCCCATAGCCTCTTCCAGCAATGGAGCAACTAGCCATGGACACTCAGAGCAAGGGGTGGGGGTGCCTCACCCAGGGTTGCTGTCTGCCGCTGCCACCACCATCTTCTCCTCTCCCCCAGCTCCCACACTAAGCATCACACAGATCAACCCTGATAGAAAAAGAAAAAAAGAATGGGTTAGAAGAAAAAAACAGAATCACCAGTCTTCAGGATTGGCTACATGATATATTTTAGAGTCAACTTAGTGTCTTTGCAGCAAAGCATTTCTATAGAGGGCCAAAGCTATGCGTTTGCGGATGCCTCACCTAACTTGTCCATCTTAGAGCCAGTGACTTTCCTAGAAAACACCTACAGCCGTCCCCATGGCCCTAGGCCAGCCCTGTCTGCCCTTTGGGCAATCGTACAATCTCCACATGGTTCAGTTTCCTCGCCTGACTAGGTGGATATTAGGGCCACCCACCTGCTGGGACTGTTGTGCATAGACTGACACTCATAAGGATTGTGTGGTACTCAGCATCATCCCCAATCTTGGAGAGGTACCTGCCCTCCAGGTAACCTGGAGCTGAGGCCATATGCCTGGGCCATGTGCATCCCTAGTGCAAAGAGAGAGAGGAGGACAGAGCCCAGATCTCCTGGGGACATGTGCCTGTTCCAAGCAGGCTAGAAAGAGCCATCTTGCAGTGAGTGACTATGGAGACAGAAAGTCCCATGCTAGCCAGCCTCAGAGGGCTAAGGAGCAGAGGGCCCAGCTCCTGCCTTCGTCACCCCAACCCTTTGGTTCCTGGAATCTCCCACTATGTCCCCTTCTCCTTCCTCCATCTCAGCCTATGTACAAGAGAAGTGTGCAGTGGCCAATAGTGAGTGCTCCTGACTGGTGTCCCCTGCATCCTGCATCAAGAACCCAAACCCTTCTGATGCCTTAGAAAGGCCATTGTATCAAGGAGCTCAGCCTCGTGGGAATGGATATCCTGGGCTTCTAGGAGTTAAGAGCGGATACAAATGCCCTCCCTCCTCAGTCATGGCAGACACCCATCTCAGCCATCCACCCAGCCCATTCCAGGCAGACTCTGTGACTGGACTATTCAACATCTGGATTAATACATTGCTATTGAGGAAGAGGGTGCTCGGGGACCCTGGGAACCCTGAGCAGAGGACAGCCAGGCGTATGGCCCCACTCTTACTCTGTGTCTCTCCCTTTAAATAAATGCGTGTTAAAAAGGTGAATTATTCTGAAAAATCTGCTGGTAGCTGACTGTGCTCTCTTGACCACAGCATGCTAAGGCCATGACATCCAGGCTCAGGCCACTCATTACATAAGCATAGCCAGCCCATGAGATCAGCATATTCCCATAACCCTTGAACAGGATCCCAAGCAAGGTCCTGATGCTAACAGCACCCTCAACCCATAGCTGATCTTCTGAGTTGCAGGAGGAGATGAAATTGCCCTATTATATAGGCTACTCTCCTATCTGTGCAAAAAACCAACTGCAGGGCAGAGTTCTAGGGGTTATTTTCAGGGAGCAGAAAGCCAACCAAGGTAATGTAGACAAGTTAGAATGTGTTTCTCAAAGCAAATTAGCTCTGGAAAAAGGAAGACTAACCACAGCACTGGCAGCTCCACTTCCGGAGTTGGTTTTAACTAACAGGTCTCAGGGCTGGTGGTATTACTCAGTAGTGAGCGTCTGGGGCCACATACAAGACCCCCATATGATCCCCACTGCCATAAATAAAGAAATAAAATTACTAGAAGTAAAACTGTAGTTGCAGCAAAGGATGTGTCCACACAGCTTTGATACAAGTAAAACACTCAACTCAATTCTAAAAATCCACTTTTGTATACCTAAAGCCACTGAACAAGCATATATATATATATATATATATATATATATATATATATATATATATTTGAGAGAGAGGCAGAGAGAGTTTTTCATTGAAAACAAGTAAACAGCCAAATTTTATAATGAAGCAAATTGCCAGTCTCCCATGTTAATCTTAATTCTTCCACAGCCTGACAAAACTATACTCATAGAAAGACTATAGAGCTGGCCTTTTAAATAAATCATAGAAATAATGGCCTGTGTTTATGTCATGATTATACTAGGCAGGCCACAGGGGCTTACTGAATGCAGCTTCCACACGCACAAGATACTCTCACTGTGGGCTAAAACATTCTATCACAAGACCCAGAGCCAGCAGGGAAAATTATGAAAAGAAAATGTGTGCTATAATACAGTGTCTGATGTTTAAATCATAGCTCTTTCCTGTGACCTTCCAGAATGTGATACATTACTCAGAAAAATGTCACAACTTCTAAGTGTGGTGAAAAGCAGGCTGGAAACGCCCTGAGCACACACCAGTGACCACATTGTTAAAACACTCCAAGATTAAGCATTTAATATTCCTTGTTAAGGCCTCTCTGGTCCCATAATCTCCCCCAAATAGCGTTGTGAAGTCATTTAAGGGTAGTCAGAAGGAAACAAACTATTGAAAATATCCTCCAAAAGATGAAAAGATGCCAAAAATCACACAAGGACTTAATAACCACAAAATTTACAATGGAAAATAATGCATCTGCCAGAAACAGTGCTGCATTTTACCAGCCAGGCTGCTTTATGTTTAATTTTATACACAAGCTTTTTGCATAGATTTATGACTAACTTGCTTTCTTTCCCGCATCTTCCAAACTTCATTACCCTGCTTTTATCAAAACTGAACCATTTGAATTCTACAATAATAGCAACAAAAGTGAAAACAACAGAAATGGTGCTGTTAGGCCCAGTTCTCTTCACCAGAATGACCCAAAAGATGGCTGCTTCTGAGTCACTCTGCACAGGGCTGAAGCTAGAGGGGATGAGTGCTGCTCAAGGTCACACAGTTACTGAGCGGCAGAGCCAAGATTTGAATCACAGGCTGGCTATGGAGACTGCTTCCTTGGCCACATTCTGAGAAGCCTTCTTACTGTATCTTGAGAAACCTAGGAGAACAGCTCAGTCTTTTTGGTCCAAGCCCATGGATTTTCAAATCATGATTTACAGCAAATCTTTGCCAACCAACTGGGTTGACATTTAGCTTCTGTACACAAAGACAGGGCAGATGAGAAAGCAAAACAAGAACATGGTCCTCCTGAAAGACCCACAGTCTTTGACTAAGATCAAGAGAAAAGATTCCCTGTACATTTTGGGAGGGCAGAGCTGAGTCCATGCTGCTGCGCCCACAGATCTCCGTAGTCCAGTGACACAGGAAAGAGGTATTTGCTCACTTCCCCAGCCTTGTGGGCCTCCTTACCTGCTCCCTCCTCACCCACACCAGAAAGCCCAACTTCTTAGCCCCAAAGACCCTGGGTGACCAGGGAAGCTCCCCAACATCTCTTGCATCTCCTCAGATACCTCTCTGTTCTTGACCCCTGCACCCTCTCCCACCTCCTCCTCTGGACCTCTGAAGTCACACCCATCCTCTAGGTCCAGTTCCTGTGCTAGCCTCCACAGAACCTCCGTATTTGGCCTCCATGAAGGGCAGGACCTCCTCCTCTGTGATGCAAACCTGTGCTGAGAGCCTGTGCCCCAGCTTCTGCCAGCGTGGAAAGAGATTGTGGCAGCCAGTAGGCACAGGGAAGGCTTCAAGCAGTCCCTTGCCCTCGGAGGGCAAATGACCACTCTGTCCCTGTAAGGAATAAGAAGAGAGCCCCATGCAGGGCTGGATAGGAGCTTAGATGGACAGGGAAGAGGTCACAGCTCCACACATTCTGCAAATTGAGGGAGCAGAGGCATGTAGAAATCAACGGGAGTCTCAGAGGTTCAGGGATGTGCAGGGTGGGGTAGGACTGGAGGGAGTAGAGGGGGAGGTGGGAGGCTTGCAGTGGGATTAGCTGGCCAGGCAGGCCAGGAGGCCCAGGGGTTCAGTTAGCTTGGCTCTTGGAGCACCTCCTCTGGACCTCAAGGACTTCCCTGTGGACTTCCACACAACTAGTGGGGCCGCTAGGGAAGGGTTGGTAGACGGTGCTTCCGGGGCTCCTGCATGCATGAAACGCTGTTTCCTTGGCCTGCTGCTCACACAGTAAATTGGCAGCACCAGAAGTGTTTTCTTCCAAGCCCCCTGGTGTCCTCTGGCAGAGGAGGCAGGAGCTAGCCTGTTTTGTGGGCATGTTTCCCTAATTTTAATTAGAAATTAGTTAGGATGTTTATCCAATTAGTTCCTAATTAAAATTTCAATGCCACAGTGATCACAGGACTTGTTTGTAATGATTGTTAGCCATGGTTTCTGGTATTTTCTGAAGAAATCAAATTTTGCTTTCTTTTCTTCTTAATCTAATTTGTTAATCTAAAGCATCAACTCTGCTCTCATTATCAGGGGGATTCTAATTTCCATTACCCCAGACCACAGCACACTCACTTTCTCTTCCGCTTTAGACATGATGGCTGTAACCTACTTGTCATCTGCAAGCTGACAGGCACAAGGACATGATGTAGCCATGGCACCTACATATCCCTGTGTACTTGGCTGCCCATGCCATGCACAGAAAGCAGCTACCTCATTATACACAAGTTCTGTGGCTCTGGATCACCCTGCTGAGCCTCCTCCATTGTCACAGCTGGGGTCAGGAAAGCCCAGGAGACACTGAGGTGTAGGTATGGCCAGAGGAGATCCTTGACCTTTATGTGAGGGTTTTAACCCTCTGAGGGATCAGAGGACAGAATCTTCCCCCACACACAGTGTGTAAGTAAGGAACCTCCAGAATAGACAAGGACCAGATCAGGCTCTCAGGGCAGAGCCAGGATTTAGTCCTGGTAAGGATGAGGAACAAGCTCCTCGTCATCTCCACAGGATGCCACCACACCTCAGCAAGAAGGCCCCCAGCATGTGCGACCCCTTCACCTGGCAGCTAGAGCTGTGAACCCAAGAGAACCTCCTCCTGTCTGCAGTGTCAACAGCCAGCAAACATAAGCAAGAGGAAGCCTTGTGCACACCCAGGTAGCTTCCTGTAGGAAAGTGTCCCCAACAATGCATATCTGGGGGACCCAGGAAGTCACCTCTGCTGTCCTCCTGTGTTGAGACAGCTGTCAGATCCACAGATTCAAGGCCAGGCTGCAGGTCCCCACCTGCTGACAGAAGAAGAATCACAGTGGTCATGTTCCCCACTGAGGCTCCGCGTCCTGGGTGTGTCCTGCTGCAGGCTGAATGGTGGTTGGGCTTGGCCCCCAGACCTTTCCAGCCTCCCCTTCAGCATACGGCTGCAGTGCCAACCCCACCTCTCCACTGACCCCCAGCCTGTAGCTGGGCCCTGTCACTGCATCCCTACTCTTCCAGGGCAGCTAGGCAGGCACCACATTCCTGCCACAAAGCCCAGCTGCCACCCCAGCTCCCCTCCTGTCCTGCCCACCACCCACCTGGAGTACCTGCAAGCACAGACCTTGCATGGCTCTTGCTGCACCCACAACCACAGCATCACCCCCTTTGTTTGATTTTCTTTGCTTTCTCACAAAAGTGCCCCCCCTCAAAATAATAAACTACTCAAGAGGGGTTTTCTAGCTCTGCTTTTCTCTGTGGTGCTGTGATTTCTAGGAACGCGAAGTCTCTAGGGATACTTGGGTGAATTCACTGTGTAATTGCCAAGTCCTAACTGAATCAAGGAGGAAGCAAAGGGTGGTGGGAAGTGATGACATCTCTAGGTGATGTCACCTCATAGGCCACCACTGAAGAAACCCCAGTCAGAAACCACAAGGTGTCCATAGCCAAGGTACAGTCACAACTCAAGACTGGGTAAAGTACAGAAGTATCGTAGTTACTTTTCTCACATTGCTGAGACAAAATGTCCAACACCCAAAATTAAGGAAGGATAGGTTTATTTAGCTCACCATTTGGGGAGATTTCAGTCCATACTTGACTGGATCCAAGGCATAGTAGCACATGACAGAGGGCAGCAGTTCACAACAGCAGAAAACAGCAAAAGCAACAAGAGCAAAACTGGGGGTTGGGGGAGAGCAGCACAAGCAAGCCTCTTTCCCTCCCTTATACTGCATGTAAGCTGCCCTCCCCAGGGTGGTTGGAGCACTCACACCCATAATCCCAACTTTAGACCATGAATCAGTGGAAACTTTAGAAGTCTGCCCTATGACTACATGAGGCTTTGGGGAGACATCTAGACACAAACCATAACAAGAGGGTTTGGGGAGTTGCTGGCACTTCTTGACTAATGTGGTGTGTCTGGCACAATCTGGTAGGGATAATGTTCCCACTTAGCATGGTCAGTAGCACCTGCACACAACCCCAGGGGTGGTGGTTCTACAGGACAAGGGCCTGGGAGGGGCCAGCAGCTCCAGGGTCCCTGACACAGGGTTTTTGATGAGAAGTGATTTATCTTTTTGACATACCTAAAGCAGACACAATCCTCAAGGTCAGACACCTCTCGAGACCATTTTATGAGCTATTGTCCCTGAGGGCACGGGGCCTTAGGGCTATCAGCAGCTTTCCACTCTCTCCCAAGACTCACAGCCTAGTCATGCATTCTACCCAGTTTTGTCCCGTGAATGGTGCTATCTAGGGATGATGACTGAGCTCAATACCACCAAGAGCTCCCCCTTGCAGAGATGTGATTGATGACCACAGGACAGCAGTCCAACCTGCCCTTGGCCACATGCTGAGGAGTGCAAGCCAACAGAGGCTTTGGGGAAAGGCTCACCAGGACTCCATTTCCAGCTTATTTTTTTTTTCACACTGAGTCCAATTTGCAAGACAGCTGAGCCCTGGCTCTCAGTCTTTCTCTTTGCAAAGCCTCAGCTAGTTAATAAAAGAACCTTCCTTCTGGGTCATGCTGGGCCATCCCCTGGAGTCTAGGAAGAGACCCTGTCAGCACCCAGAAAGACTGAGAGCACTGAAGGGTGCTCAAGTCCATCTGTCGCCAACGCAAGGCCACAGTCCCAGAAGGTAGAGTTTTGCTCAGCTGATAGTGCTGGGGCTAGCAATTCCAAGAGCATAGCACTGGCATCTCCTGTGCCTGACCCCTTGCCTCAAGACCCAGCACAAGGCACCCTACTCAAGAGAGCAAGCAGACATCTAAGCCGCACTCCACAGCCACGCTGCAGCTTACCTGGCTTATTAATCCTATGGATGGATCCTGCCCTAGTCAGGGGCTTGTGACCCATCACCTCCCAAGGTCATCTCCACACAGCACTAACACATGAGTGTAGGGACTGACCCGTGCAGGAGTGAAATCGGAGAGCATGCTGAAATCACAGTGCTCTCCTAACTCCCCTAGGGTATGGGTCCTAAGCCACTACCCCAGCACTTCTCCCCAGCCTCCTGCCCCTTCTTCCACGTGGAGGCCCTGTAAGAGCAGCTCTAGATCTCACCTTTTGTAACCACTGCCAACAGCCAAGTCTTCTAGTGGGGCCCTCTCAGCCCTCGGGAGCTGAACTCTGCTTGGCTATTTTTTTAATTACTTTTAATAAGAAGTTACAATGTGACAGTTTCAAAACACAGTAGTACATTGACAATAATTGATACAATGCATATTGTTGTCCTCATTGTAGTTATAAAGGGCACAGAGTGTAGACATGATAAATTTTCTGATGGTTGTTGGTACAATAGATTTCTTCTCTTTGATCTAAGAGAAGATAGTTGTATACATAGTCAAATGTTCCATAATTGCAGTGTGTTACTGGTGAAACTAGCAATGTTGAAAGCTGTTAATCTGAGCCTTTTATAGCTCAGTATACTAAACTACCCTTATGTTTTATGCGTCATGTTTAAGCTTTTCTGCTGGGTGATCAAGGACAAGTTAAAGCAAGACCTGTATAACAAAACATGCATTTTTGTGTCTCAAGGTCAGTCAAATCCCCTCAGGATTTACTTTGGAACCATGTACAGTGCTTTGTAGAGCTGTTGTCAGTGTCAGCCATCTGCATGAGTCATGGCCATCGCTTGACCAGTTTGCTCTCTGTGAAACCAGGACCAAGGGCTTTCATTCTTTAATTTCTATGCAATTGTGACAAAGAGCACCTCCTTCTACTCCCCATAGTCAGGGTGGCCAGAGGATAAGAACCCAGACACCACACCACACCACACCCCCCCACCTAGGGACAGAGAATGGGAGCCTGCTGACCAGAGCGCTCAGTAGATCAAACCAGCGACTCTTCAGACCTGGGAGGAGGGGCAGGGATCTGACCCCTTTATTGCTTTCACTAGGACTAAAATGATGAGTCCTCATGGACACCCAGGTACAATCCTTGTATCACTTGAGACTGGTTCAATAGTGACACCCAATCAAAAACTCTTATCTCATTCAAGAAATCGGTTTTCTCTGTTCTTCCAGAAGTTGAATAAAAGGAAGGACACATTATTTCTAGGCAGTGAGGGACTTCTGCAAATCTCACAGCCTGGCAGGTTGCTTTCCTCAGGAGACACACAGCCTCACTCCTCCTGGCCGAGGAACCAGAAGTGGGAGGGAGCTAGGCAGGCAGCCCCCAGGCCTTCCAAAGGTGTCTGATGAAAAGGAACACAATATTCAGATCACACGCTGAGGGGGACATATGCACCTCATGCTGAAGATGGATGTTATAAATGAGTGCATTTCCACAAAGTGCATTTGCAAAGAGGGAACCACGTGACTGTGGTGTTGGGTGTTCTGGCTGAGGAGGAACAGTCACCACCAGGGCTGAAGATCAGAGGACACAGAGGGGCTGGCTGTGCTCCCCACGCACATACCGGCCTTGCCAGTCATCATGCCCTGGGCACCCTTCTGTGCCTGTCTCCGGGGACTATGCTGATCCCAAATGGTTATCTAAGAGTGCAGATAGGAGAAGGATCTAGAGCCAATGAGGAGCAGCTTAAGTGGGTGGGGCTGGCTGTGCCATCATTAGAGTTCCAGCTATGAAGGTCACAGACCAGGGAAGCTGGAAGCGCACATCTGTGCGATGCGATGAGAAGATCCAAGCAGGAGGCTCGAGTGCTACATTGGCGAGAGATCAGGCTCTGGGAAAAGAACCCAGAGGAAGAGGAAGAAAATGTATTTGCTGAGCAGCTACTACTGGTGTTTACCCAGTACAAGAGTCGGGAAAGGCAGTGCTACACATTTTCATTTCACTGGTGGGAAATGGAGCTGGAAAAAGCGATTCACAGATCAACCCATGCCTGGCGGTGGTGGGCAAGGCCCTCCAACTTGTGTCCCCCAAAGATGTGAGTTGGCAGAAAAAAATAGCTGGGAGCACCCCAACCTCTTCATCCCCAAGATCCCAGCAGTTCTGGTCCCCAGGAGCCTCTTCCATATGTGTTTTAATTCAGCTTAGCTAAAGTCGTTCATCCATCCTTTCCCACATCTCCATCTTCTCTGGATTGTTTGTCACTGAGAGAACTCTTTCTCCTTCTCCTCCTCCTCTCTTCCTCCTCCTCCTCTTTCTCCTTTTCTTCCTCCTCCTCCTTCTCCTCCTCCTTCTCCTCCTTCTCCTCTTATTCCTCCTCCTCCTCCCCTTCCGCATCCTTCCCAGTCTCTCATCCCCATCTACATCTGACCCTGTCCATGCTGCAGTGGAATGCAACTGTTACATGCACAGTTCCAGGAAAGAAATCAGTCATGTCTTCCTAAAATACAGACCCAGTGCTAATTATCCCACATCTGCTCTGCCTCAGTCATGAGCCTGGACAGCCAGCTGTTATCTCCAGACAACTCTAAAAGCTCTCAGTACCTTCAGAGCTCACTCACAAAAGACAGACAATCCATCACCCTGCCAAGAGATGGCAACCTATTTCTATAGGGCTTCTGCAGACAGCCGTACAGCTGGCACATGGAAATATCTCCTAAGCAGAGGCTAGCTTTGACCTTGGTCTCACCATGGCCAAAAAAAGTAATTAAAATTCTTACACCAAAGAGAGTGGAAATCAAAGCACAGATAATCCCAACTGGCAACTTATGGTGGTTCCATGTGGGAATTTTCCACTCTGCAATAGTGCAAATAGCTCTCCAGACAACTGCCCCACTCTTGATGTCCATGCTGCAGCGAATGCCTCTGCTCCATGCACAGGTCCACCCAGTATGCAGTGAATCAGTAGCAGTAACATGTGCAGCCCTTTATTATAGAGTAGGCTTAGTGTCACATGATTCCACCCAAGGTGGGCAAAAGCAAGTATTCTGAGCATGTGTGAAACAGGCAGGCCTGAGCTATTCGGTGAGTTAACTGTGTGTTGTAGTGAGGAGTTTACAAAGCAAAAGATCTAATGCCAGACACATAATTTATAGGATTATTTTATAGTATTGACCCAAAGAGTCAGATGCAAACAAGTGTGGGACATTTGTCTGCACACTGTAGCCCCAAAGAATCCAGCTGAGGATTTGAATCTCATGGCAATGTCCTGCTCAATTCCAACTGAAGGCCTAGAGCCCATGACAATGTCCCCCACAAGTCCAGTGGGAGGCCAAGAGCCCATGACAATGCTTCATGCAAATCTGTATGAAGGACCTGCACTGGGAAGACCCACATGTCAGTGCAGAGGCTAGAGGAAGTGCTGGGGTAAAGATTTGTGCTACCAGCCTGAAGGATCTGCACTGGAGCCAGGAAGTGACACTCAAGGTAAGGACCAGAGGCTCCCTAAAGAAAACCCCAGCCATCCTCAGCTACAGCAAAGACCTGAGCTCCTCCCATGATGAGAACAGCTGAGTTCACATCGGGAAAGCCAGCACAACAAGCTTCCCCAGGAGGGTCAACAGCAGCCATCTTCCCCTCCAGTTCTCCTTTCATGCTGTTGCAACACTCCTCAGGTTGGCCTGCCACACCCGGCACCGCGCTGATTCTCTTCAGCTGTGTGCTATAAGTTGCCCATTCGTTAATCCACCACACTGTATTAAACAATGATTTCATCTCAGAGTGGGTGTACTGGGCATAACTGCATCCTAAACCGAGGGGTGCCTGTGACCTCAGTGCAGACAAGGAACAAAGAACCCCTCAATGGCAGGCCCATCCCAGGAGAGCTGCAGGAGAACACAAACCCTGCATGGCTTTTTCTTGCCACACAAACCTTTCTCCCTTGGACTGAAATCAAGCCCTGGCCTGCAGCTCCCTCACATGTGGATTCTAAGCCATTAGCTCCCAAAATATGAAAGTATAACGGGCCTGAATTCAAAGTTCTGCAAAGCTCAGAGACTCAGTACTGAGCTGACTTCATAAATCACAATCGAGATCCAAGAGAAATGTTTTATATCATTTGTTTACCAAACACTGATGGGTTCTTGGTCAAGTATTAGTCCAATCTCCTCTCATTTGTTTGTTGAAAACTAAGGCAAGCACATATGGAAAAATCCAAATCCTACATCAAAGTGAAAAGCTGCACAGCGGATCTCCCTCACAAATCCCACACCCAGGATCCCTGCCCAGTCACCATCAGAAACAGATCCTGTTCCTCAAGACCCTGAAGTCTCCTGTGTCAGTGGCCCTGTGTTCTCTGCATGCCAAAGGAAAGTATCGGGTGCCATTCTTGTCACTCTTCAGAAACCAGGTGTCTTTACAGTAATGCTGTATCCCAGCACCTCAGACCCTTCCTTCACCACAGTGTCACATCTAAAAGGCGAGTAATGTATTTGCACACATCCCTCGGGCCAGCATTCAGGTGCTGCCTGGTGTCAGCCTTCTTAGGTGACCCCACCCCCCGGCTTCAACAGCTATGCAGGCATGCTGTGGGATGTACCCAAGGCCAAGACCTGTCCCTCCCATCACTCTGCTGGGAACAGCAGGCTTGAGTTCCATAAACACCACACAAAGAGGCACCCCTCAGTGTGAGAGCCCCCACTCCACCGTCCCCAAGGAGCTGAGGAAAGATCATCAGCTCTGCTGCCCCAGGCTGGTGGTGCCTCACTTTCTTGCTCTTTCCATCTTTCCTTTCTGTATATCACCTGCTCATGCTCTGTGATAACTCAGCTATTGAGTGACTTTGCAATTGCTGGCTCTATATTAGTGGATGTTCTTTTTTTTTTTTTTTTTAACTTTATTTATTTATTTATTTATCTATGTTATGGCTGGCTCAGCCTGCCCTGGGGGTGGGGCTGGCACAGCATGTCGTGCCTGGGATCGAACTGCGGTCCCTGTGGTTGCCTAAGCTTGCTGAAGCAGGTGCTTTAGACCACTGAGCCATCTTGCTGGCCCCAGTGGCTGTTCTTTATCTGAAAAATTTGGCCAGTATTTTTCCAACTCAAGTTTCTAATTCAACTTAAACTCTGTTGTTTTCTTCTTGCTGAATCTCACTTTTGTATTTGTGTACTCACAGCCAGGGCTCTTTTCTCGCATCATCTCCAGGTCCTGTTTTGCTTGTGAAAACAAGAATCCACCCACAGTCCTGAAAAACACACCAGGAGAGGCAACGAATCTCTCCATCTGGGAGAGGAAGTCCCAGGGCCTGTCACTCAGTGCTGTGGTTCAGTTCTGCAGAGTCCCCCAGGCCCACGTGGCCCCTGTGTCAAAGCCTTTGTCCCCAGTAGAGTATCACAGGGATGCATTGAAGCCTTTGAGGGCCAGGACCTACCAGGGGTTCTGGGCCACTTTGGACATGGACTGAGAAGCAGGGACCCTGATTTCTTTTTTCTTCATTTTTTCCCTCTGTGCCAGTGTAAAAAAGTTGTGGTCCCTCGTGCCTCTGTGCCTGGAAACACTTCCTCACCATGGCCCAAGGCAACAGCACCCATGCACTGTGGACGGGCACCTCCTCGCCTGTGATCCAGAAGGAAATTTTTCTCTTTATGAGTAGATTACTCAGGTGTTTTATTATAGTGATGGAAAGCCAAGACATAGAAATGATTTCATCAATCATAATTAAAAGCCCAAGTATTTTTCTCCCTAGAAAGCATTAATTCATTTAAATCAGTAACCAGAAAAATAACTGGGAGGGGGTGCCAGTAACATATTGATGTTTTCCCTGCCAGATGTTAAGGGCTAAAATAACAAAAAGCAGTGATCCACATGCGGAAAGAAACAAGGAAATAGAGCAGGACAGAGTCGGAAGTACCACCAGGAGTAAGCAGAGGGACTGGATCCCATAAAGACAAGTGTGGCATTTCCCTGGCATAAATAAAACAGAGCCCGCACAATGGCTGAGCTGCAGAGGCAGGAGAGGAGGGGGAAGCTCTCCCTCCACTAGCACCTTCAGCCTAAGTCATGTGCAATTGTGGCAAATCCCTGAACTTAGTTAATGAAATTCTAAGAATACCGAAAGATTGTGCACTTCTATAATATAGGGATAAACAGAACCCTACTAAATACATATACACTTGGCAGTGCCTCCCTTGGAAGTGCAAGGTCCTGAGTTCAAATCCCAGCATCAAATAAAACAAAATCTAAATATGCATACACTTAGTAATAAAGGAGGAGATGGACAGATCTGGCAGGTAAGTTGTGGCTAATTCTGCAAAGTCACCCCAATCAAAATCAGAAGGCAGTATTGAAACGCAGTGACGTAGAGTAACACCACACAGGCAAAGGGTGCATATGCAGGGTACACAGAGGGTCCTTTCAGTACATCAGAAAGGAAAGAACTGCAGTGGCAGGAGGTAACATGCTGGAAAGAAATAAGAGAAATTGATCCAGAAAGCCTGGAGCTCACAATCAGCCAAGTTGTGAAAAGGAAAATGGCCACCACGGTGTGGAGGGAGCAGCTGGTGCCCATGCCTCATCCTACACACACTCACAGTGCCACTCTTTCCATTAGGTTGGAAAGTGGGCAGCATTTCCAAGTCAGGCATAGGACTTCTAGAAATCAAAATCATACTAGAACGTGTTCATGCAAGTTTTATTGCCCAAGAAATTGGTTAAAAAAATTAATTTTAAAAACACCAGTGTTAATGATAGACTAGAAGATTTCATTTATAAATGGATGCATCTTGAACATATACTCATTAGTGAAATTAACCAGACCAACATATGCCAATATCGTATAGTCTCCCTAATATAAGGACTCAAAAGAAGAAAATAAATAAATGAATAAATTTTGGATGATACCAGGAATCACTCTCAGGACCGTGCGTTTTCTGCATCCCCAACCCGTATGTATTTGGAAGAGTTAAAAAAAAAACTAAGGTTTATTATAAGTGTTAATGTGTAATTGTTTGACTAATCTTACATATCTATATCAAT